>RJWM01031312.1:0-22536 GCA_004363535.1 Dasyprocta punctata
AAGACTTCCCAAAGCAAGTGTTTGGGATTTCCTCCAGAGAAACTTTCCCAAGTACGTCTGGTTTTCTTTTTGTTTCACTTATAATTGTGAATGAATTTCTATACATTGGGTTGTTTACTTTTCTTTCATTACCAAGTAAACTTTTACTTTTATAAAAATCTGTAAATCACAAATCCTTTAGTAAAAATTTCTGGGTCACTCCCACAATACCATTCCATTCAAAGAATAAGGCTCTGGTGCAATTTTGAGAATTCACTCTCTTCATTTGTTGTAAATCAAGACAGAATTTGCACTCAGTTTAATGCTTAGATCTGAGTGTTTCTCCTCAACCAGTTTTAACAAGTGTCTGCCCTTGGAATTTACAAGTATTTTCAAGCTATAACCTCTACCTCCTCAAGAGTTCTCTCGTGCACTTTATCTTTTAAAATCCACACAAGTCACAACCACAGGTTTGATTGCCATCCCTGCACTTTATTTTACCTTACTCTAAAACTACATAGCAGTCTAAACCGAGGTTAGAGTGTTCTAGTGCCTTGAAGTTTCTTATGTAAGTGTGATCAGTTTTAAAACCTTCTCCACATTGCCACAGCCCTCAGTTTTCTCTTCTGTGTGGCTGGGTTGTATTCTCTATATGAACACATTTCTGTTTGCTAGCCATTATTTTGTTGAGGGACCTCTGCTCTGTTCCTGTGGAACTGGAATAAATAAAGCTGCTACTCACCTCCTTTGTGAGATCTTTTACTTGGAACAAGTCTGATGAACTTCTTAGCAATCTATTCTCAAAGTACTTGTGTCATTTTAGACTCTGACCAGGAATGAACACTAATTCCAGATACTCCAAAAATTATTGTATCTTTTTTTTCTTTTAGCCCACTTTGAGTTATTAATAACTATTTTTTTCAATTTAAACTGTCAAAATAAGTAATGATATTGAAGACTTTAAAATTTACTTATTACCTGTTTGCATATCTGCCTTTGCAAAGCATTGCAAACTTTAAAAAAAAAAAGGAAAAATCTGTAGATATTTTAGAAGCAAAAAAGTTTAGATTCAATAATAAAAAATACGTGACTTTCACAAGTCTATCAGAAGTTTTGAACAAAGCTATATTTTGTCTTATTTGGGAATTCTATACATTTATTGCTTGAAATTTAGTGTTTGTGTTCATTTATTGCCAGAAGTTCAGTAACTTCATGTAGAGTAAACATGCATGTAATAGATCTCTCCCATATTATCCACTGAGATTGAAGTTACCAGTTTCTTCATTTTAATTTTGCATTGTAACAATTAAACCTATTCCATCTGTGGAATGATCTCCCTAAAAATCTGAAAGCCTCCCATTAGTGAGTTATTTTTCAGAAATATAAAATGACAAAGAGAAAAACTAGGTGTGAAGCTTCTCAGGGTACATGTCTTATCATTTGTTGGCAAATTATTGTACAGGTATAAAAATCTTCAAGAAATAAATGACATTTTTAATGAAAAATTTGATTTCACAAGGGAAAATGTATTTATATCTTTCATAAATGCTATTCATTCACTTTCTAGGACAAAGTTATGAAATTAAAAAAAAATCCCTAAGACTGTAGTTTAAAATACAATGTCTGGTTACTTCTATTATTTTTTTCTTTTTCTGAATCCTTTGTTTGCCAACACATCCCTTTCCTGACTTGGTTTCAGATAGAATAGTTTTCCCATCTCCTGTGACATGAGGAGAACCTGGAGAAGACACTGCCAAGGGGCAGAGCAGGATTCCCTTCTGCAGGGCCTGGAGCCACATTGGAATTACTATTTGAAGCAGTAGAAAGAAAACAACAGGAAGAATTTGTCCAACCCTGATGTCTTGGTTCAGAATCATTCAGGTATCTCAGCCAGCTCACTGTGCTATGAATCTTGCTTGTTGAGATTAACACAGGTGCACTTGATCAGTGGCTGTTTTGGCTCAATATCACCTTTCCATATTCACAATGTATGTTAAATGGGTATTTTACTCCACACTGACTGAACACACATAGTATAATTTATAATGCAATTAAATAGTAGATAGTATCATAAAAATACCATGAATAATTTAATATAATTAAACACCAAAATAATCAACATGAATATCTTCCATTCAGTATTCCTTCTGTGAGTACATTTAGGTTGCTATTTCACTTTTATTTTCCTCCTTGAATCATGACCACGTCCTTGTGAAGTGTGCTCTGTATTAATTGTGATTTGTGAAAATAGAGACAAACTAATAGTAGGAGATTTTCCTTGTCCACCTGCCACAGATATGGACCAGGTGTCTCCTTTCAAAAGCTTTCATTTAGAACAGGAACAGTTGTAATAGTGAAAATGAACACCAGGCAAAACACTGCCCAGGGTGACCCAACTTTCTTCTTTCCTCCTTAAGAAGAAGATGTAACCAAGGGAATCCCGTATTGAATAAATGAGTTAAAGACTTTTGGATAAGTGGTGCATTTTGGTGAAACATGAACTCTGACATAAAGACTTCTGGATGACAATAAAATGAAGCTGGGCAGATCTCATGTTGTGGCCTTACTGGGTGGGGGAGTTGGACCATATCTCATATCTCAATAAACTAGTAAGTTTAAATTGCTAATGCATGCAGGATGTTGAAAATCTTGCCTGACTTTTACAAGTACTAGAAGAGCTTTAACTATCATGGTGACTACAAATAAAGCAAATTAGCTAAAGGCTTTTGCTTTGTTCCCTTAAAAAAAAGTATGGTGATTATTGAACTGACTTATGACTCAATCAAAGTACATTTAAGCAAAATTGTAGAATAAAGAAGACTTTTGCAAGTCAAAAGAGAATGACTGAATCCATTTTCAGATAAAAGGACCACTGTGTCTTGTGAGAAGGTAGAGAAAAAATTTACGCTGAGCTTGTTTCCTCAGCTAGAAGTTTCAGTTTTAAAACATGATTCTTTAAAAGTTTCAATCCCTTATTCTTAAGAGGTGCAAAATGGCTGAGGGTCCACCTTCCTACAACAGCTCCAGGCTGAGGACAGGCCCTAGTCTACCTAGCCAGATACCAAATGTCTCACCTCAGCTAATGGAGACCAAGGAAAATAAGCTTTGCTCTTTGATGAGCAATCATTAATAGTCTAAAAAAGAGGACAAGGACATTGGCAAATAATAGACATGTAGCTTTATTTTGTATTCCTGCTAAAGAAGCCAACACCACAAAGTAAAAGTAAAACCATTCACCTTGTGAGCTATTACTGTGAGCTATACACTGGAGCTGGTCATCATACTTATTTCTACAGTGCTGATTTTTTTCTTTCATTTAACTACTATCTTAGCAGTGTCCTTTCCTTTGGACTCTTAGATGCTCATGACCTCCCTTTCTTTCCCCTTGAGTTTTTTCTGCAATGCTTGTTTCTGAAATGAGTCTTTAGAATTTTTTTATCTAGGTGTTACTTTCTATACATTTTAAAGGCTAACCTTGAAAGATATAGAAGTCTAAATTAGCAATGCTTTTCATAATTGTAAAAAAATCTTTTTCTCTAAGCTCTGTTGGTCTTAAAGGTTTGTATGGAGAAACATGGAATTTTGATAGGCGTGCCTTTATCTGTAACTTGCTATTTATTCTCTAATAGTTTATTTTCCTATCATTTATTTGATTTTTTGATTACCTGTTGTGCAGAAGCTCTTTTTTGTCTTGGTTATCTGTAGTTCTACCTGCTTTTTTACTTTACGATTGAAATCTTTCTGAAGATTTGGAAAGTTTTCTGATATGGTTTCAGTATACATATATATTTCTGCCATTTGAGTTATTGTGTGATTGTTTTCTTCATTGTTGCGTTTTTGATGCTGTTTCTGAGCCCTGAGGAACTGCTGGATCCGGTTTGCAGGTTCCCTCTCCCCTTCTAGGGTATCTTTGAGCTCATGGGCAGCTACTTCCACTTTATCTTTAACGTCTAATACTTTGTCCTAGTATTGGCCAAATCTGCTGCACAAGCTTTCTACTGAAGTGATCACAACTTGTATTTCTGCCTGCTTTCTTTTCAGAATTTCATATCTTGTATTTTCTTTTGAAGTTCAATTTTCATTGACTATATAATTGCTAAAATTCATTGTCTGTTAATAAAATATTTTTAAGATTCCTAAACATCTTATAAAGTTACTAATGATTTCCTTCTTTGAGCTCTTCACAAAATTTGACAATTTTGAATTTTAGTTCATTGCCTGTGACTTTCTCAACTTCATAGTCCCTTAGATCAGTTTTGATGAAATTAAGGATCTTGGAGGAATCTTGATACCTTAGTTTCTCATAGTTGTGTGTGTGTGTGTGTGTGTGTTTGTGTGTGTATTTTGCTGCAGGTTAAAATCAGGGTAGAAATGCTCTGTTTCTACTACAGACATCTCTTTAGTTAGGATCTCTCTTTTTGGTATGTGTCCTTTTGCTGATTATGTTTCTGTGTTTATAGTGTTCTTCCCCCCATTCAGTGTAATATTTGAGTCTTTTGATGTTTAACCATCAGGAGGCTTGATCAGCAGTGGTGTGAATTTTACCTTAGGACTTGTTATATCTTGTGTCTAGATGTTTCCCCAAAGCCTAATGCAGTCATAGGTGGGGTTTTTTCAGGGTTTGTTTGATCTTTCTAACTCTTATTTTATCACATGGACAGGTGCCCAGCTGTTCCAGTACAAAATTGAAATAACTCCCATATATATGGGGAATAATAATGTGTTTATAGATTTTAATCCAGCCACATTGCTTACATCCCATCTACTTTATATGCATGAGATGGTTAAGTACTAGCATCATTTGATTTCCTTGATGAGGCAGTTTGGTAATCTTCTAGATTTAAGTAAAACTTCTTCAGTTGACATGCTAGTCACATACGTCCTCTCAAATTACAAGCATCAAATCAAACATAAGATATTCTGCTAGAGAAAGGAGAAAACAAAATTGGTGCAAATGTTTATTTCATATTCCTGGTTCATGTTAGTCACTGTACACAGTATACTGTATGAACAATTCCAGGGGAGAGGCACCACTGTCACTTTCCATGGCCTGTTATCCCGAGACTCAAGGACTTCAGGAAACTCATCTTGAATCATGTAATCAGTAGGCTTCGTGATTGGCAGAATACATCTGAGCATGTTCACTTTAAAAGTATGTTTTGGAGCAAGGTGTTCCTAAAAACGAGCATCTACTGTGTAATCACCAGTGCCACGGACACATCAGTTACTGAAGGCTTTCGTGATTATGAGGTACTTAACTTCCTGTATCATCTCATCCAACAACAGCGCAAGGTAGGCTTCGCTTCCAGTTAGTCAGGTCTTGACGTAAGCAAAGCATTAGCCAAACAAATCATTTTCTTCAGGGGTGGAGTATCCTGAGATTTGGAAATAATCTGCCTGAACCAATAAATGGAGGAATAATTTCATCAGCTGTATTCTTCAGAATACATTGCTAATTGTATTACCAGAACCTGAAGCTCAGTACATTTTCAGAGTTTAGAAATGTGCTTTTCATCTAATGCAAACAGCAGAAGCACTGGTTAGCTCTGAACAGTGGGCAAGGCCAGGGCTCTGGAGCTCTGGGCGCCTCGATCACTGCGAGGTTGGCTGGGGCTGAGTTTTGACTGATAGCTCACACCTAGGGCCTGTTTCTGCTAAAGTTGTTGCTGTCTATTTTATTGTCAAAATATGGACTATGTTATAATTCTTACTATTTTGAAAATAAAATATCTGTCTTTCACAATAACCTCACAACTATTTTCTTCTTCATTCTGCTGCACACATTTTATGACTTTGCAAAACACAGCTGTGATTTTGTCGAGTAGCATAATATCTAAGTTTATTCTGATTTTTCGATTCTGTTCTATGATAGTAATTTAATGGTCTCATAATAAATCTCATGACACATTGTAAAGAGGCTTGGAAAAAGAACTTTTTTGTGTATAGGTCCTTTTCTCCTTTCTTTGGAGTTATTTCACAGAATGAAATCCAGGACAGGTACCAGTCCTGGTTCCAAGGTATAGGACTAACTGTATGTAAAACCAGTATAATTATAATACCTTTTTGTTCTGAAGTTAATTTTAAATATATCCCAGCAAGTAATGCATAGTACAATGAAAACATTAAATTCAGATTTGAATGGATAAACACACTAATTTTTTACTTGACCCTAATTTTTACTGAAATGATATTTTTTCTGTGATGGTTTTCTATAAGTTATATTTCTCTGAATCTATCTTATCATTTTGAAATTATGCAATGACATTATGAATTTTTCAGGAGAAGTGGGAGTTGGTCATTGCCCCATTATACATTAGAAGGATGAGTTTGATTTTGTCATTTAAATTCTTTATGCACACTTCTTTGGCAACCATTATTTTTCTTTTATTTAAAAGAGGAAAAAATAGACTTAAAGCAGAGTTTCAAAGCAGGCTTTAGAAGAGTAACAATAATTGATTCATTGCCTACCATTATCTTCATGGTAGTTACTCAGAGTCCAACACATAGGCATGAAGCATCGTCCAAACAATATTAGCACAAACCTTTCTTTTCAATGAATTAAGAGAAACTAGTTTTGTAACTGACTTAACTATCTTGTGTTTGTATATTTACTTTCCTTTTCCTTTCTTCCTCTCTTTCCTCCATCAAAATTTTTCTTTGCTTTTCAACAGCTTCTTCTCAATTCACAACATCTACTTTACATTTTGGGTCCTATTTATGCCTCAGCTACTCACATTAGTGAGACAATACAATATTTACACATGTGGGACTGATTTATTTCACTTATGAGTATGGTCTTGAGTTGCACTCATTTACCTATAAAGGTATCAAATTTATCTTTTTTCATGGTGGAGTAGTTCATATATATGTATATGTGTGTATATATATATATATATATATATATATATAGTTTTGTTTTGTTTTGTTTTGTTTTTATACTGGGGATTGAACTCAGGACCTCACGCTTGCCAGGCAGGCACTTGTGCTGCTGAGCTAAATCTCTGGCCCTATATACATATATTTTTTAAGTATCTTTGTTGCCCATTCCTTGGTTGATGAACATTTGAGTACAACCATTATTTTTTGAGTAGATAAAAAAAATAGTTTCTATTATTTAAGAGGATATTACTGACAACAATAATTGATTAAGCATTCATGTGCACTACCATAGTTCTATAGTAATTCTGTAATATGACCATTGTATCTGTTTCAAAACAGTAACTGAACAACTGAATGCTGGATTCCTTGGAACATCTTGCTCAAGGTTTTATCATGACTAAAGATATAATGCAGTCACGAGTTTCTGATTTCCTTTGGTTAGATCAACATCCCAACAGTCATCTTACACAGTTATAATATAACCATGAATTTATTAAAATACTCCTTGCTTTTGTTTTGCAATAAGCACATTTTGGGCAGCAACACAGAGCCTGGTGCTGCAGCTGTGCAGAGTGGCTATGACAAAAAGGCGCCGGATTGAACTAGTTTATATTTTACCTAAACTTTGTCTTTTGATCTAGTATACATGCATTTGAGAAACAGCGAAGTCTGCATCATTTACTTGTTGTGCCATTGGATGATTTAACAAAATTATAGATGTCCTATGGGCAATTCTTGCTATAATTTTCATGCATTTTACAATTTAGTTGCCAGCTCTTACTGATTTCAGTAATGGTTTTCAGGGATCAAATTGAATAAAGCCATACCGAGGCCAGAACAAGCCAGCAAGTTATTTTAGTTGATTGTATTTCTGGGGATTTTTGAAGTTTTGCTAACTGTGGGAAACCTCACTGAAGTGGAGATGAAAAGGATATCATGGGTTTAAAGGACTTTGACCCATTTCATGTGACTTCTTCACATTTCACGAAGCTAGAAAATAAACAAAAGCATCCTTCTACTCTGTTTTCAATATACGTAAGGCAACAATTTAAAAATCTGGGAACTGTTCTGACCTCCAAATTGATTTTGATCCATAAAACTAAAACTATATTTATTTTGATATAACACTATTTTTGTGATTATATATTATACAATTTGTATATTAATATTTTGCTGGTAAATTTGAAAGTATTAGAGAATTTTTAATGAAAATTTCAATAATACATTAGCATTTTCCAAAATTTCTCATTTTATTACTTTATGTATGAGACAAGTTTTTAAAAATAATAATTAAAGGAATAAACACAGCCTCAGAATGGCCGAGTTATCCATGTTGTTTGGGGCATGACATATATAGGCAGGAAATTCATCAAAGGAAGATGAAGTGGAGTCTGAAAAGATATTGAAAATATTTTTTTCTTGCAGTCCTTTTGATTTAAAAAAATAAGTAAAATCATATTATCTTTTAGTTTAGAATTATTTTTCCCTTCAAAATATTTATGTAGAAATTAGTTTTCAAGGACAATTTAAAATATTTAAGACAATAATTATAGCTAAAATTGGCTTTATTAAAATGTTCTACATGTTATCATAACCATAAAACAGCTGGATACTACCATAGTAGCTACTTTTATTGCATTCTATCTGCACATAATGAAGCAGTTGCTAATACTGATTTTACTTGCCTAATTTTATCCAACTATTTATTAGAGGTACAGATTTTTAAGTATTAGGACATAACTGACAAATCAACCTGCAGAAGTCAATTAAACAGAAAAATTGTACTGAATTAAGGAAGAAATTTAACAAAAGTTATCCAAATTTTTAGAATATGTATTACTCAATAAGTGACTTACTTTGCCTGAATGAAGATTTCCTGCTGTTTAATGTGAAATATACAGGTGTATCTCGTTTCTCTAGAAAGTATAACACATAAATGCTTGTTCAGTGACTGAAATGTTTTATATTATGACAATGACTGCATAAAATTGCTGTTAGTTTAAAATTACCTCCTTCAATTATAAATAGACATAGAATTTTCATATTACATTGCACATATTTATCTTTTGAAATTTCCAAGGGAGGCTGGCCATATCACAGATACCACTTGATTGTTCTGAACCCAAGGAAGGCAAAATAAGCTGAGGCTGGAAACATTAGATACATTTGCAAATCTCCCAAAGGTTAAATTATTAAGGTAATTTAAAAAGATTGTTGGTAACCCATTCTAAACCATATAAATATTTGCAAAAATCAACTTTAACCCATGTATTTGCAACTTGAAGCTACTTTATAACAAGAGTATCATTTTAGTCCAAAACAATACCAAACAATGATGATCATAGATAACATTTAAATATTAATAATCTTCAGCTTCACCCTAAAATTGTGCAGAACATTTGGACAGGAAAATCAATCAATGTAATGCAGCTCTCTAACATTAAATGAATGGTGACAATAAGTATCCCAGATACGTGGAATAAAATTTAACCATTGTATCAGAATTATGGAACTAAAATCAATAAAACAGCCTGGAAAAGATTATTAGACAGAGCACCATTCAATAATTACAAAACACATAAGAAATTTTTTCCAGCATAAAACATAAAAAAGAGGTAATCAGAATTTGTAGAAGTTTCGGGAGAGGAGGAGGCAAGGAGAAATAAAAGGATTCAGATGCCATGTGTATGTGTATCTACTTCCAAAGATGAACACATTCATTGTTATTACAAACATGAACTAATAAAAAATTTATTAAGATGAGCCATGTACATATAAAAACTCCCCACAATGAATGTTATGATTAAGTAGTGTGAATACGTACTAATAAGCATAAAAATAAAATAGAAAAATATTTAAAAAGAGGAGAAATTAGAACATTAATAAATGTTAACAAACAGAGATAAAATACTCTTTGACTGGCTTAGTAACTCTGACTGACATGCAAAGCAAAAGTTCTTTTCACTATTCTATAGTTAGTAGAAATAATTGTTTCATATATCACCAGATTATTTCACATGAAACAATGTAATCTCAAATTCACAACTGATGCCAGTGAAAAAATAAGTAATGCCTTTTTCCTGAAGAAAAACAAAAAGTGATTATTTATCAAAAACTTTATCCACAAGTAACTGAATATCAGAAAAAGCTTAGATATTCATGAATATACATGCAATATATATATATATATATATATATATATATATATATATATCTCCAGTGCTACAAAATGGAATGCAACAGTTATTATTGAGTTGGTCACACATAATATATACATTTAACAAATCATGTTATTGAACAATATTACAGCATCACAAATTTTGTTAAAGAGAAAATCTAATAATATAAATGAAACAAAGAATATTGAATGTATACAGTGGCAACTAAAATATCCTAACAGTCACTGAGATTCAGGTGACTGGTTACAGATTTTGCTTTAGGTTAAAGAAAACCTGAAAAATGGTTTGCTATGGATAGGTTATGTTTGAAATGCAAATATAATTCTTTCAGTAAACTCTATTGCTTTCTTCAATAATTTGAATATGTATAAGAACATAAATGTCATACAGGTATGCGAAGAAAGTCATTTGTCCCTCTTTCTGCATCTATCATCACTGCTGACTATAGGACAAAGATGAGAGTCAGCAGGAAGCTATTCCTGGAATTGAATGAGACATTTTGCTAATAGCGATACTGACTATTCATACTAAGTTTGTGTGAAGAAGTTGGTATAGACACATCTTACATATTATTTTTGAATCCTGTCTTTAAGAACATATGATTGTTATAAGCTTCCAAGCTTGCAAATACAAAATTTGTATTCATTTAGGATATATTTCTTTGTGAAATTATTAACATTTTTGATCATAAGGATTTAAGTTCAACATTGCTTAAAATACCTACTAGATATAAATGTTAATTGTTAAAAGGGATCTCCACTGACTGAAACTTCATTTAATTAGGAAAAGAAGTTATGGTAACAGGAATTATATGTTAGTTGGCATTGTGGAGCAGTATCCAAAGTAAATAGATACTAGCATGTCAGCTCCTTGCATATTTGGAATAGAGAAACTTAGCCATTTTTGTTTTCTTTGACGGCAAAATATGGTGTAAATAGTTATATGAGACAGTTAACCTCAGTTGCCATCTTGATTGGTGTGGAGCACACGCTCAGGGAATAGTACAGCAGAATTCTGTGTGTGCCCAGGTTGGTCATGGAGGCATGACTCTGAGGACAATATCTGGTCCCCAGTCCCATCCTCTCTGTTAGTGTTTCCTTGTTCTGTTTCTTGGTCTCTATAATGTGAGAAACTTAGCTTTACCAGGCCCCCATAGCATGATTTCCTGCTGTAGACACAGAATGTCAGGAACTGAACCTTGTGAAAGTGGGAGCCACATTAAACCTCTTCTCCTTTAAGTTCTGGATGACAGGCAATTTCACCAGCAACAAAGAATATAATACATCATATTTTGTTTTCTTTGTTTTAATTTTAAATTTTAATTCTCATGACACTGAAAGAAATTTTATGAAATTACCTTCAACCAATAAGAAAAATTCAAAGTTCATAAATGTGAGATACATTACATCAACATACATTAATATACATGAACACAGAACTCCTTCAACAGAGAAATACTCAAACAAAAGCCAACTGGAATTAAATCAAAGTTTTAAGGTACGATTAAGTGTTGCAAACTGGCAAAGTATTCTAAAATATTAGGCATATCATTTGGATTGGAGAGATAGATAATTAAAAACATAGTAGCAGTGTAAAGGCAATTTTGAAAGTAAAGTTAATTTTAGAACATATTTATAGTACTCTCCAAGGATGGGACTGGGAAGTGCAACCTGTTCTCATGGTTAGAAAGCTCCAAACTTAAGGAGCCTTGGCACTCCAGGTGCCAACTGCAAGTGTAGTTCAGCAAGAAAGGAATGTTTCTCCTACTTCCAAATCCCAGAGAGGTATCACTTAAAGGGCACCTCTGCCCTGTCTCAGACAATGATGGGTTCTTCCTCAATGTTGTATGATAGTAATCTTATGAGTTGCTCTTTCTGTAAGAATGAATTCTGCCAAGCAATTAAGTTTAAAAACATGTGTAACCAACGTTAGGATATGGTGTTATTCGGCTTATGTACTTTATGCTTACAAACCTATATAAACAAAACCCAAAACTAACTGAGGGCTGATGATTTGGACTTGAGAGTTCCTTCAGCCCACTAGCATAATAAATCTGTATGTGTTCCAAAGTTCCTCTGATGTAGTGTCTTCCATCTGGTCTGGTACTGAACCCTGTAACAAAAATTGGTAGGGATAAATGAATGCTAAGGCAAAATTTTGCAGAGCAAAGTGAAATATGAGCCTTCTAAGGTTGAAATTTTCTATTTCACTTGCCTGTTTTTTTTTTTAATACAAAATTGCACATTGTTTTTGAGAGCAGGTCCCATTTCTAAATCATTCTTTTCCTTCTGTTTTGTTTAGAGTCATAGAAAATTCAAATGACAACAGAGGGGTGAACTTCATCTTCCTAGGACTCTGATCAAACCCAGCAGCACGGATTTCTGTTTTCTGTGGTGCTCCTGATACTCCTTGCTTCACTGGTGAGCAACAGTCTTAGAATCCTTCTCATCAGGGAGGGCCCCGCCCGCACACGCCCATGTACTTCTTGCTCGGCCAGCTCTCCCTCATGCACGTGACGCTGGACTCCACCATCAGCCCGATGATGGCGGCCACTCCCTGCTGCGCATGCGTGTCATCGGGGCCAGATGTGGAGCTCAGCACCTTTTCCCCGCCCTGGGAGCCAGCAAAGCTTCCTCTCACCGGCCTGGTCCTGTGCTTGCTCTGCAGCCCTCTCCCGCCATGTGTGGGGGATCAGACCAGGCCGCCTAGAGCTCCCCGGACCGTACCCACGAAGGACCTCTAACTCCTACCGCTCCTCTGGAGCTTCCAGAGGCTCTCTGCGCTGCAGCTCAGCCAGGCCTCCCACGCATGCGTCCAGGGCGGGTGCTGCGCCTGCGCGGAAAGGCCTCCTCCATTGCGCCTGCGCCAGCCATGCTGGGCTGTGCTGTGTGGCCCTTGTGTTCATCCATGTGAGGCCCAGGGCTCCTGGTCTCCGCTGTTAACGCCGTCATCTCCCAGTGTTGAGCCCGCTCATACACAGCGTCAGTAAGGAGGTCAGGGGGCTTTGAGAAAGCGGCTCCAGACACACATTGTGTGGTTTGGAAGGAAGAAAATTTGCCGAAGAGAATGCAGCGGACTTTTACAAAATATGAGTTTATTTATCCCATTGCAGTTGTTCTTTCTGTGCGGCAGTTTATTTTGTTCTCATTTTGCCTTTATTATTAATTTTTACACAAATGAAGATAAATCGTCACTGATCAAGAAAAAGACTTGAGGTGGAAGGTGTTACTTCCTTGTGATAAATGATATTTAAAGTAAATTTCCTTTGAAATAAAACAGCATTTGAAAAATATGAGCAAAATCCACATATACTTCCTTAGCTTCGACTGTTACAGGATCTCATTTTGTATGGATTGTCAGTCCTTGTGGTTAATATTCTGGAGTAAAATTTTACATCAGATTATCAATTCACTACATTAAATCAGTTAACATATAGCAAGAGATACAAAGAGACAATTCGTGTCTCTGGGACGATTTTACTCATCATTGCAGGATCTAATTCTGGAACCTAGGAATTGATAGTGTATCACAGACCATGTTATACATATTCTTTATTCTTTTTCTATAAATTATAACTGAGTGACACATAGATAACAATTAGAGGTTTCATGAAATGAACTCTATTTGTCAGTGGCTATGTACATACAGTAAGTCCTTGACTTAGGAATGAGTTCTGTTCCAAAAGAACCCTGCAAGTCAGACAACATGAACTTTTGTATCTCTGACACAAATGCACAATGTTTATTGCTTTGTGCTTCTTTAGCAGTCCTCTCCATAGCACCACTGCTTTTGGTCTTGCATCTGGACGTTATGACCTCTTGATTGAGCCCTGCACTACCGTACTCTGTGGCACTGTACATATGCTCACAGTGGCACAACTGTGACCATGTCTGGCAGACACATGAGCAACTTCTGTGATTTATTCCCACCCATGAATGTTCAGAACGTGAGGTTCATTTGTATCTGTGAAAGTTCACATCTAGAAAGTTTGTTAGTCTGGGACTTGGTGTAAGTAAAATTTACTTAATATGCAAATAGTATTAACATGTTATATACATGAAATTATACATATATAGTCTTGACCTATAAGTTATTTCATATATTCTGAACAAAATATGCTTTATATCTATTACACATCAGTGATACAAAAACATAATAATTATATAAAGCCATTTCAAATATATTAAATGTTTTGATATGTAATATATTCTAAATATATAAACAGTACACACATATAAACAAATCCATATTAAGCATTTATGACCATGAATTGTTTGATAAACCCAAAACCTTCAAAGCATAATAGAAAAAGAAAATCTCAATTTTATATCAGATATGAGTTTCATATATTTTCAGTGAAATGCACAAGTGTTGCTTAATCTGTGTCACTATATGTACCTATTTCAAGTATTGAGATCCAAGAAAAAACTGTGAAATAATCTCCATTAGTCAATGAATATTATAATATAGATACCTGCAGTCGATTGCATTTTCAGAAGATGACCACAACATAACTACTAATTCATAAGCTCCATTAAAATTTTCCTATTCTATAAGAAGGTGAAGTCCACAGCCTAACTCTGGAATCTGTGTAGATCATTGTTTCTGTAGCTTTGTGCAGTAGTGATTCCATGTTGATTCCAAGAACAGTCATAAGCATGGATCTTCTCAATCTTCTACCTGGCTGATTCTGTGCCCGAGAATTTGTGGTTTAAAAGCTTATGGAGAGATTAACATGGAGAAAAGTGTAAGTCTACAGTGAACTGAACTTCCTGAGAAAATCAGGTATCTACTCCCTGTCTTGTGTTTCAACATACTGAAAAAGAATTCTCTAAATCAAGATACCTGATTCAATTCCATGAAGGCCAAAGATGAATTGTCCCTCAATTTCTGCTTAAATGACTGTTTCATGATACAAATCAATGAGGGTTATTGTTTTAAGCCAGTAATGTTTGCTGTAGTCTGAATTTAGCAATATTGAGTAGCATATAATATAGTTTCCAAAGAAGTGCTCAGCTAAAATTATGACCAAGTTTATGAGATGGCTGAGTGGGGCGGTGTGTCAGAGAACATCAAAAGGACCTGAAAGACGCCACCACAGAAACTCAAATCTTCAAGAATGTTGATGAGGACCTGGAAGGCGGCTAGAGAGTACATCACTGGAATTGAGAAGAACAGTGTGCTCTTCATTCTTTTGTTTTTAAAGAAGATCTAAGGCTATAATTAAATTTCAGAAAAAGAAAAGAGTCAGTTTTCTAGGTTACAAGTTTTCCACACATATATATGAAGGAGGGGGGAATGTAACTGTGAGAAGTCACGTTGTGCTATACTGAAAAGTAAAAATAACTTAGCTGTCTTTTTTTTTTTTTTTTTTTTTTTTTGGACCAGGGATTGAACTCACAACCTCACACTTGCCAGGGAGGTGCAACTGAGCTAAATCTCCATCCCTTAACTGTCATTTCTGAGGTTTTCATGTTATCAAAAATAGACCACACAGTAGGCCACAGAACATGCTTAAGTGAATGCAAAGGAATTGAAGTTATTACGTGCATATTATGTGAACACAGTGACATGAAACTGGAAATCAATGGCAAAATAAACTGCAAAAATGCCATAAAAATATGGACTATAAGTAGAATCCTACTGAACAAAATTTAAGTAGAGTTTAGACAGTATCTACAAGTAAATGCCAATACAACATACTGAAACTTATGAGGTTCAATGAAAGCAAGTCCTAAGAGGAACATTTATGGTGGTGAATTGTCATATAAGGGGAAAACAGAATAAGTTCAATTAAACAACTGAACTAGAAAGTCAAAATTCTAGAAAAAAGAACAAGTCAAGTCCAAACCTTGTATTAGGGAGGAAACTATAAAGATGAGACAAGGAATCAATTCAATTGAAACTAAGAAAATAATACAAAGAATCAATAAATAACAAAAATAGTTTCTTTGCAAAATTGAACAAAATTGATAGACCCTTAGCCACCCTTACCAAAAAGAGAGTGGAATGCATGCAATTAGGGATGAAAAGGGCAAAATCATAATGGACCCCGTGAAAATCCACAGGATACTCAATACTTACTTCAAAAACCATTACTCTAATAAGATGCAAACAGGAAGAAATGGACTTAGTCTTAGAGACGCGTGAATTCCCAAAGTATGACTCAAAGTATAGGTATCAAGAAGATACAAAACTTCTAAATCACTCAATATCAGTCAATGAAATAAAAATGTATTTAAAAAGGTACCAATAAAGAAAAGACCATATCCTGATGGATTCACAGCTGAATTTTAGAATCAGATTTTTTTTCACAACTGAATTTTAAAGAAATATAGAGATTTAATGCCAACACTCCTTGAACTGTTTAATGAAATGAAATATAAGCAGTACTCCCAAAGTCGTTCCTGGAGGCAAGTATTACCCTGACACTGAAACCAGAGAAGAGCCCTACCAAAAAAAAAAAAAAAGAGAGAGAGCGAGAACAACAGGCCAATCTCCCTAATGAACATAGGTGCAAAAATCCTCAATTAAATACTAGTAAACAGGATGCAGCAAATCATCAAAAGCATTATGCACCATGACCAAGTACGATTCATGCCAAGGATGCAGGGATGGTTCAAAATATGTAAATCAATGAATGTCATATATGATATCAACAGAACCAATGATGAAAGCCACATGATTATCTCAATAGATGCAGAAAAAACACTTGAGGAAGTCCAACATCCATTCATAACAAAAACCCTTCAGAAAATTTGAACATGTGGTCTTTGCTTCAGTATGATACAAGTCATCTATGAGAAACCACCACCAATATCATATTAAACGGTCAAAACCTGAAAAATTTCACTCTAAATTCAGGAACAAGACAAGGATGTCCAATGTCATCACTCCTACTCATTATAATTCTGGAAACATTAGCTGGAAAAATTAGACAAGCGAAAGAAATGAAAAAATAATGATATGAAAGGAAGAATTTTAAAAAACTCATTATTTTCAGATGAAATGATACTCTACACAGAATAACGCAAAAAATTCAACCACAAGACCTGTACACTTAACAAATTTAGTTACATACCCAGATATGAAGTTTACACTCAAAAATCACTATCATTCCCATATATAAATATGAAACTCACTAAGAGAGAAATTAAGGAAACATCTTTCACAATAGCACCAAAAAAATGATATACATAGGAATCAGTCTAACAAAAGAAGTAAAATAGTTCTACAATGAAAACTTCAGTACTCTGTAAAAAGAAGTGAAGAGGATATTACAAAATAGAAAGATATCCCTTCTTCTTGTGTAGGAAGAACCAATAAAGTGAAAATGGTGATTCTCCCAAAATTATTGTACAGATTCAATGCAATTTCAGTCAAAATATCATTAGCATAACTCAAAAAATAGAGAAAACATTCCTAAAATTCGTTTGGAACCAGAAGAAACCTGGAAATGCAAAAGCAGTTTCGGGCAACAAAGGCAAGGCAGGGGCATCACAATCCCTGGTGTGAAATTATACTACACAGCATGGTACTTGCAAAAAAAAAAATGCCTGAGGAGCAGTGAAAATGCAGAAACAACTCCAAAGAACTCAGCTAAATTGTCTTTGAAAAAGGGGCCAAAAACATTCACTGGAAGAGGGACAGCCTCTCTAGTAAATGGTGCCAGAAAAAGAAGCTTTCCACGTGCAGAAGACTAAAACTAGAAGCATGTCTATCATCATGCACTACACTAAAGTCAAAATGGTTTCAAGATCTAAACATTAAGACAGAAATAGTGAGTCTTCTGGAAGAGACATTAGTCAAGCCTCATGAAGGTATAAATGTAGGCAAAGATTTCATGATGAAGAACCTGATCACTCTGCAAATAATACACTCACCAATAACTGGGATCTCATTGAATTAAAAAGTTTTACGCAGCTAACTGTGTGAAAAGACAATTGACAGAGTGGGATAAAAATTCTCCAGTTGTTTCTCGGCAAAGGACTACTATCTATAACATGTAAAGAACTGAAAACACACACACACACAAACACACACACACTCCCAAATATGAAGACCCAATCAAAAATTGGGCATCTGAACTACAGATTTCTCAGATGAAGAAGTAGAGACAGCAACCAAATGTATGTAAAAGGTCCACTATCACTGGTCACTCAAGAGATACAAATTAAAGCAGTATTGAGATTCCTTCTCGTCCTTGAAAGAATGGGTATTATCAAGAAATCAACATTTAACAAATGCTGGCATGGCTTAGAAAAGGAGCACTTCATTAGTGATGGGAGTGTAAACTGGTGCAACCACTGCAGAAATTATTGAGGAGATTCCTCAAAAACTAGGACTAGAGGTCACATTTGACCACGTAATAACCCTTCTTGGTATCTTTTCAAAAGGATTAAAAGTATCATACCACAGTATTTCATATTTATAACAGCACAGTTTCTAATAGTTAATTCTTGGAAACAACCCAAATGCTTAACAACTTATGAATGGAGAAGGATAATGGTTTATTTTTATACAATGGAGTAGTACTCAGCCATAAAAAGATAAGACATTTATTGTTAAGTGAATGGACTTTAAGATCATATTCTTAAGTGAAATAAATTGGACAAACAAGTTCAAATACTGCATTGTCTCTCTGGTGTGAGAACCTGAAAATGTAAATAAGAACTAAAGTATGTAGTAGGCATTGTGAACTTGAAGAAATTGTCCAAAAGGAATTGGAACTATGGCGGGAGGAGGGGGAAAGGAAGAAAGGGAAAATAAAAAATGAGATAAAAAGGGTAAAACATAAACAAACTTTGTAAATAAAAAGGGAAGGAGAAGGGGAGGAGTAGAAGGGAAAAGAAGATAATGAAGAAAGAGAGGAATCAAGATACAGGATGTACAGGTACAAATTGCGTGTGATGAATGTTGTCATTCCGTATATCTAAATTGTACCAATAAAATTAACAATCAACAAAAGAAGAGCAGATTTTAAAGTTAGGTAAAGGATTTCTATAATAATTTGCTCAATGAGTTGATGTAACATTTAAGTCGATTGAATAGAAGTAGCCCGTACAAGATATGAATGATCATTTTGGTAAAAATTAGAAATTATAACAAATCAAGAAGAAATCCAGGGTATAAATATTCAATTTAAAATGTGGGAACAGGGTTGAACAATGTGGGGATAGAAAGTCAGAGGTTGAAAATAACGTTGATATAACAGGTCATGTTATCAGTAACACACTGAAAACAATAAAACCCTGTGGAACCTACATCTAATTGCTGCTAGTTGACTCAGCCAAACCAACCAACCAAAGAATCTTGAGAATTTAAAAATGAAAGGGTACCTAGAAGATGACTCAAAAGTAGTAAAAAATTTAACCATTGAACTTATTCAAAAACATTTCCAAATCTGGAAAATAATTTTATACTCAAAAACAAGAAGCACATATAACTTCAAATAATCAGAATCAGAAAAGAGTCTCCTTGTGACATTTCATCATCAAAATTTGAGAAACTCAACACAAGTTGAGTCCTAAATGCTGTAAGAGAAAACCAAAGAGTTACCTATGAAGTCAAGACAATCACGTTATTGTCTTTCTCAGTACAAATTTAAAGAGCAGGAGACCTTGGAGCACAGTTTAACCAGTCTTAAAACATGATTTTAACTCAGATGTTTATATTCTGTGGTATTATTTGTCAAATGTGGTAGAGAAGTAAAAATTTTACAAGCAAGAAATCCTAAAGAAATCAATGATCACTAAAGCAGCATTACAGAAAATAGGTAAGGAAATCAAAAATAGGGACACATGGTTTCACCACCAGCCCTGAAGCACTGATTAGCTAATGAAAGCATTTTCATCTAGATTTTTTCACCTTATTTTATTTTCTTGCTAAGTTAAATTTCATTATTAAATATTGCTATATTGGTAAGGAAATTTTAGCTGTACATTTCCTGTAGTTCAGTAGTGAGTATTCAGCTATGAGTCTCAGGTTCCAAGTCATCTGTGTAATGAAAACCATGACAGTGCTCAGAAGGAAGAATCAAATTGTGACCAACTATGTTACTTGTGCAGAAAGTATCCTCTGAAACTTACACACTCAGTGTCTGAGACAAATGATTTGCATGTGTTTGGAACTTTAGTTTTTCACAGGAAGCAAGATAACAGCTTTAAGTATGGTTTGCATATGTCATCAGTCACCTTCTCAACGACAGGATCCACCACTTTGATAAATTCAACTTCCCAAGCAAAAGATGCACTTTCTTTAAAACCTGTAAGGCAATGTCTTCTAAATAGAAATACACAGCAATGACGGTTCACCAATAAATAGTTTTATTAATTTTATTATTTATTTATTTATTTATTTATTTATTGGTACTGGGGATGGAACTCATGACCCCGTGCTTGCCAGGCAGGTGCTTATGCCACTGAAGTAAATCCCTGGCGACTTCCTACATTCGAACTGGTGTGGTTTTACAGTCACCAATTCCATCAGAAGATTTATTTTCAAATTATCCTTTTACACTCATTGATCTGGAATTTCTATTTATTGGTAGATAAACCCAAGTCACAGCATTGCAAGATGTGAATTCAGGTTCCCAGAGTGCTGGGAATAGAAAACAATAAGAGCAAACTGTGAAAGGTCATGACACAAAGCCCCGGGTGGAAGCAGTGTGTGAAGGGTCTGACAATGCGAACACGGCTTGCTTTTCCTGTTACTGCTGTACTGATGTAAACGTCTACACATATACCAGGACTCAAGAGAAGAATAAAATGAAAATATGTTACACAGGAACAAACAAACAGATGCATACAATGCAGCACTGATTCGCTCAAATTTCCTCCAAGAAAAAGTAAATGAATGGATGTGATCAGATATTCATTTCATTTTTTATAGCCATTTTACACAAGACCTGAAATCACAGATCATAATTTTTAATTGCTCATCTATTAAAGTTCAGAAAAATAACACCAGAATCTATTACTCCCCAGTAATGACTGGGACTTGCTTTTATAAGGATCTGTAGTAAGGGGTGCGGGGAGCGCTCCGACAGCACGGGCTCTGCCTGCCTGTGAGGACGGAAGTAGCCAGCATCCGTCAGAGCGTCAGCACCCACAGACCTGCAGCCGTGCACGATTTCACTCAGAAGGTGAGAGGAGCTCTGGCAGCTGTGGATCACAGGTTAAAGTGCTTTAAACAGTAAGTCTGTCCTGGGAATGAAGAAGAAATTAATTTTTCTTTACAATTGGTTAAAGAGCTAAGATCTATCGTTTAGTAAGTAGTGCACTGACGTGACTGTGAAGAAACAGATTATTACAGAAAAACACTTTCAAGCAATTAATGAAGTTGTGCATTTAGCATTATAGTTTTAAGTTGCAGGATAGCAGCTTCTTGTCATTATTGCCTTAAGCGTGTGGTTCTGTTCTGTAGAACAAAATGCAGTACAAACTCCCAAGAAAGCTACACTCTGTGTGCCTAGTCCCTCCATGACGGTTATGGAGGGCGGTCAGCTCCCTCGGCTGTGGGATCTGACTGTGTCTGGAGGTCAGAGGCCGGATCTTCCGTCCTCTCTCCTCCTTGTCCCTTGCTGTCTGTGCTGCTTCCTGACTTTGATTTCCAGCTAGAATGAGTTAATACCCTTTCTTCTCTGCACTTCTGTGATCGTTCGTGATGCTAGCTGTCTAAGAAATAAAGCTCTGAAACTGTGAATTAAATAAACAATTTCTTCTTTAATTGCACATGTGATGTATTGATCCCTGCAGTGTCAAAGTGGACCAATTCATTGTATTTCTAGCTTCTAGATTTGAAAGCATAAGTTTCCTAGTTTGGAGAAATGACCTTCTTGGTTCAATCAACATCAGAGAAAATTATTTGATATTGGTAGGTTCAATGCATTTTCATATCATATAGATGTGTAGTATTCACTGTCAAGAACATACCTTGGAACTGTTGTGAAACAATAATACCGGCTTAATTCAGCTTCTATTACTATTATGGAAAATGTATGGTAATAATACAAGCAAAAATATCAATGATGAAATATTTGATTCAATTTTTTCTCAACAATTTGGGTGGAAGTTGCATAATGGAAGATGACATGTTTAAGTTGACTTTGTCTTATTAGAATTTGGATTTGTTATACCAATCAAGCTATACTAAACTTCCATCATGTAAGCTCTGAAAATATTAAAAGCCTTGAAATAATTTAATATTCATGATCGGGCAGGTAATAAATATCAGATGGAGGATTTGAAACAGGTCTCAACTTTTTCACACGATAAATTTTCTAGTGCAGCACATGCTGCACTAAAATGAGAAGATCTCTCATTTATTTTCCACTGAGAGCAGCACCTCCACTTGAAATCATGGAGCGTGGGAACAACACCTCAGATTTCATTCTTTTAGGACTCTTTGACCACACTACAACTCAACAATTTCTCTTTGGGATTGTCTTAGAAGTTATGATCTCCTCCCTCCTGGGCAACGCCCTCATGGTTCTCCTGAT
>RJWM01031313.1:0-22538 GCA_004363535.1 Dasyprocta punctata
CAGACAGCACGCTGATGAGCACTGCAGCGAGAACAGGTTCACAGCAAGGACAGCAGGGAGGGCGCTGCCCTGGGAAAGCCGAGAAGCCAGAGAGGACAGCCTGGGACAAGGCTCAGGACTTCTCAACAGGCAGGGCTGCTGCATCTGCTGAGATCCAGGACAGAATGGAGACACAGTGGGGACATTTAAACTGTGACACTGAACAAATCATGATTTAGTAACTATATGCCAATGAACAACTTACTGGGCATTGCATTGTCATTTTTCTCATGTACTCATGTACTATTACTTTGGAAAAAAAACTGCTGAATTACCATTTAATGAATTTTTGATCGTGGAAATATTCTCAGAAATGTATAAAATTGTATATTTGCATATAGAAGAGGTGGGTGGTAGAGAAGAAATGTTAGAAAACAAGTGAAACAACAAAAAAATGTCCATCACAAACTCATCTCCCAGTGTGTTTTCAATGGATTTACTCAACATTTTCAGACTCTAATCAGGATGCCATTTATATATGTACCAATTTCCAAGGATGAATATATTTATTATGTAGAGAAGACATACAGAATTATGCACATCAGAATAAAAATGATGCACTCATCTGGGTATAACATTAAGTGTTTGTTGTCAAAAAATGGGTAAGCAAGCCGGGCGTGGTGGCGCACGCCTTTAATCCCAGCACTTGGGAGGCTGAGGTAGGCGGAGCATTGTGAGTTCGAGGCCGGCTTGGGCTACAACGCGAGTGCAAGGCCGGCCTGAGCTACATAGTGCGACCCTGCCTCAAAAAAACCAGGGCCGGGAGTTTGGCTCAGTGGCTTAAGCGCTTGGCCTGGCAGGCACAAGGCTGTGAGTTCAATCCCCGGTGCCGGGGGGAAAAAAAAAATGGGTAAGCAATCTCTTCAGCTTATGTCAGTAATCAGACTAATGTAACCTTTACCTAAACCTAGAGTACAAATTTATAACAAAAGAGAATAAAGGCCCATTATTCGCATGCAATCTGATTTTCAAATCCAGGATAAAATATTACCTAGCAAAGTCCAAGGCTGTATTATAAAATAGTGTCTCATCCCTGCATGTCGCTGAGGGGTAGCATAGTTCCCTAGCCTGCTAGATGCCCTGGGTTCAATCTAAGTACCACACACAGGAAAAAACTGTATATATGATAATGAAGTTGTGTTTGTTCATCTCATCAAAGATGTGTCAGCATAAAATCATGGTGAAACACATTATATGCAAACAAAAAAAGAACTGATCAGATAATTCAATTTTGATAAAAAAATTATAAAACTCAATTTTTGTTATTTCTCAAAGGTATTTGATGAAGAAAAATAGTAAAATATCATTAATGACTTGATAAACCACATATACCAGAAAATGAGGAAATGTTACAAACAATTTGGACATGGTACATGAATTAATTCAAAATCAGAACTTGTGATGGTTCACATAGGAAAATTCCTCAAAACTAACCCCTAGATCACCCCAGGGTATGGAAAGTGACTAAGAGGAAGCACAATGAGGTCAGTTTACCCCTGAAAGAACATACATATGTTAAAAACAATGTAATTGCTAAACTAAGTTCTTTGAATTGTTCACAGTCAGTTACAGGTTAAACTCCTTGTTCTAGATTTAGCCAAGTGTAACAGGTGACTGTGCTAATCAGGATGTGGTTTTCTGCTTTAAATTCTGCCTGCTGTAAGGGTTCTGGGCTGCGCAGCTCAAAACCAAATTCCTGCATTCAGTCCCCAAACAATAAAGAACTTCAAATACACCTTGAAATCTTTGTATCCAAGAGAAACCCTTCCCATTCTACTTCAATGATGATGCCCACCCTTATTAAACCCACAGGACCAGTCTCCTAATTTCCAATCTTGCCTCACAAATGACGAGGTGAGCTGATCAGCAACAACAAAAGACACAGGGCTGGGGGTTTGGCTCAGTGGCTTAAGCACCTGTCTGGCAGGTGCGAGGTTGTGAGTTTGATCCCTGGTGCCAAAAAAAAAAAACAGAAGACACAATCACAGTATCTGTTCCTAAATTCCCCTGCTTTCTTGAGGCCTGTGACCTCTGACCCACTCTCAGGCCAAGGCAGCACACAGTCCTTCAATTACTGTCACACTGAGAACAATCTGGCCTCAGGGGAAGGAGGTCACCTCTCTCCTTTTTTTTTTTTTTTTTTTTTTTTTTTTTTTTGCAGTACCAGGGATCGAACTTACAACTTTGCACTTGCCAGACAGGCAGTTAAGCCACTGAGCCAAACCCCCTGCCCTAGTTTTTTGGGATGAGGTCACACTATGTAGCTCAGGCTGGCCTTGCGCTCACAAGTCTGCCTTGAACTCACAATGCTCCTCCTACCTCAGCCTCCCCAAAGTGCTGGGATTAAAGGCATGCGCCACCACGCCCGACCTTTCACCTCTCTCTTGCAAGTCCTGCTCCCACATTTCCTTTTTCTACCCCTTTGCTCCTCCCTATTCAAAAATTCCTTTCATTCCTATTGTTTCGTGTGCCTGCAGACACTCACTCTAGGGATTTATCTCTGCTGCAGTGCTTGTGTCATAGAGTCCATCTCAGTCAACATTTCAATTTTAAACCAATATGTAGAAACAGTGCAGGGATGATAGCAATGACTTCAGAGATGACGGCCCTTGTCCTTCCCCCCACTGCCAGTATCACATGTCCATGTCCATGCAGATGCCCCAGTTCAATGTGTTTCTCAGTTTGGGCTTAACACACAGCACTTTCAGAGGGTTGCCCTTAGGAAGAATCCTTTCCCCTCCCTTGCTGTTGAGCATAAATTCGCTGGCATCACAAGCAGGAGAAAAGAAAGTAAACTGTCAAGTTTCTTGGTGAGGTGAACTTTCCTTCAGCAGAAACGTGCACACCAGGCAATGGCAAACAAGCAAGCTGAGGTCTTGTTTTATCCCTGATGCACGCCGTCATCACATCATTGGTGGGAGTGGCTTCAATGATCTAAACCCACTGGCTACTTTAATGAGGTCATGGATTCAGGGCAGAGTAAGTTCTGTGTTCTGGAAAGCCCTTTGCTGCAAAATTTTATTTCAAATCAATAGTCAAGTATCCTTTGGCCTCAAGTTTTCCAAGAATTGTGAAATAAGTACATGTACATATTTTTTTTAAAAAAGGGTATTACTAAAATAAGGATGCTGATAAAATGGAGTTATTTATTTCCTTTGACAGACAATATTACCTCCTTTCACACTGGTAATTCATTAATATCTCCACCATTTTCTTCAGCATTCTAGACTCTCTAGGAGGTCTCATTTAAATAGTATGATTGCAAAGTATACTTTTTTTTGTACTAGGGATTGAACTCAACCTCACACCTGCCAGGCAGGTGCGTATGCCACTGAGCTAAAAATCCCTGGCCCTGTTTTTTGAGACAGGGTCTCCACTATGCAATTCAGGCTGGTCTCAAACTCACAACAATCCTCCTGCCTCAGCCTCCTGAGTGTGCGTGTGCCACCATGCCTGGCTTGATGTAAAGTATATTTTGTTTTGCTACTTTATGAATAAGGCACCTAGCTACAGAAAATGGCCTGAGGTAGAGTTGTGTATTAAGTCATATTGATGAAAATTAAAAAAAAGAAGAGGCAGTAAATTATACATAGAAGGCCAAGCTTGAACTTCCTCAGGGAACAGGGAATGCAGCCTTCCTTACCGCAAGGAGGTGCAGCCACTCCCTACCAAGCTCCCCAGTTCCAGAAACTTTCAAGTGCAAAGTAACTACTTTTTCTCTAAAATCACAGTTTACTTTAAACCTTACACAGTAAGAAAACTGGTTTGACTACCTGAGTTTTAAATGCTCGTTTTCAACACACAGAGTCACCTGTGATACTTACCCTGCTCTGGTCATCTCTAATTAGCTCCGGATTCAGCAACCACATGGCCACCCCCTCAGGATGCTTCCAGGAATCAAGATCTATTCTTATGTCGAGTGAAAACTCTCCTAATGTTGGGACAGCTGAGACCCATAGGGAGGGATAGATAAGGGACTGCACCACCTAAGTAGAGGAGACCTGGCCTCTGTGTCACAGCAAACAGACAGACAGGCTGCAGTTTTACACTTGTGCCTATGTAGCTACAGCTACAGCCTGCTCCTTTAAGATCACCGTCAAGTAGCTCACTCCCCCAAAATAAATTGTTATACTAGTATCTGTAAAATTTCCCTATAACCCAAGGAACCCAGCCCCCTATCAACAAGTCCAATAAACAATCACACTGTGACCCTTAGGGGTGGCGCAGATGGGCCAGAGACCCATAAAACAGGACTGCACCCCAGGTTTCTTGGTGACGCTACTCTTAAGTGTCCCCACTCCTCCCTGGGCATGGCTTTGTACTTTTTCTTCCCTTTCAAATCCAATTTTGGGGAGAAAAAGGAAAAAAGAAAAAAACCTAAAACAGAATTTCAAAACATGTCAGTCAGGGGCAACAATGTGTACTGCTTCTTGCAATACCTGCAATACTTTGCTTGGCCCTGATCTTCCCCGACTCCTCTTTCTCTTTCTATGTCAGGGCAGACAAACCCAGCCGGGGTGAGTCTGCAGACCCGAGATCCAGAGCCACCAGGGGTAACACTAACATCCTCCTCACTGAACACGGCGGTGACCCTGACCCAGCTGAGGGAAAAAGCGGCCAAAGCACCGAGGCCCAGGAGGACCTCGGGGTCTGGAGCTCAGCAGGGAGGCTGCAGCTGCCCAGAGCCGCTTCTGGCCGCTTCCTCTCAGCCCTCAGCCCGACTCCATCCCTTCCCCGGATTCCATCCCACACCATCACCATTGCGTGGCTTCCCGGTGTCCCCGAGTCCTTCCCACGCGGCCTGTAACTGGCAGAAGTCCCAGAAAGTGGTCTAGCAAGCTGAGACACTCTCCAAAGCGTACTCCAGACAGCGAGCCATGACACCAGAAGTCCCCGCCCACCTCGGCTCACCTGACTGGACAGTGCTTGCGGCCGCCTCTTCTTTGCTGGTTGGTTCCGGTTCCACACCCCTCCCTCTGTTCAGTGTGATGAAGAAATAAACTCTCGCCTGCCTGCCTAGAATTCAAATGATAGATTTCCCCCAGGAACTTCTGGACAAGGCTATTTCCTTGGATGCTAACCTGACCTCACCTAATAATCATTGCACTTAAGCAGTTTACACCTCGCTTTCTGGAGCTACCCATGTTTTCTTAATTGATTTAGTGTGTGCTTCCAGAAATGGGGGCTCTTTGTTGCTCAGAGGGTTCCATGGTCAGTGTCCTATGAAAGACGCAGTCCCCTGATGGAAGAGAAAGAACATCACGAGCGCAGGACAGGACCGGACTGAATGGAGTAGAGGGAAAGCTGGCTGTTTCACAGGTCAGTATTTGTAACTGAGGCAGCAGGCTCCACTGTCAAGATTTTCACACTGTCAACGCACTTTCATTGAAGAAAATGAACATTTGCCCACACACACACAAAAATACAATTCTTATGTAGATGGAGAACTGAGAGTAAAATGACAGGGATATTCTGCAAAAGACTACAGAGAAAAAAGCAGTCATCTTTTGGGGGAAAATTAGCAAACTTACAGATATTTCATGATTAATTGCAAGACTGACCGAGTTGGTGTTCTGCTGTCTCTGGCAAACTCAATTGACCCTGGCCCTGACAATGTCAGAGCAATTGCCTATGCCTTAAGGCACCTTGGGCTGACCTGTGCTCATGCAGTAAAAGCTCTCTCTCCCAAAATTCCTATATTATGGCAATGTCCTTCGGTATATTCATTCTGTACATTTCTATATTATGGCAATGTCCTTAATCACTCCCATTCAGTCAAGTCTCTGTCTCCCTAAGAAATCCTATATTATAGTAACATTCATTCTGTACATGCCTATATTATGGTAATGCCCTTAACCACTCTCATTCAGTAAAGGCTCTCTCTCTAGAATAATTCCCATATTATGGTAAAGCTCTCAAGTATGCCCATTCTGTGAGAGCCTCCTCCCCTGGTTCCTGGAATGTTTCTATTTTTTCAAGACTAGCCTGTCTGTCAATATATGATTCAATGTATGTAACCAACATGTAATGTTTGGTCACTTGCTTTGTACCTCCCACATCTAATTCTATATAGACTACACTCCTTCCTGATTCGGGGCAGATACTCAGGCAGAATTATCCCTGCAGCAGTCCCCTGGCATGAACTCCCAACAGTCTGCTGGTGTAAAGATTCGATGCTGCCTTCTTACCTCCTCGGTGCAAAGAGTTTTCCTTTTGGTTTGATTTGGTTTGGCTCGGCATGGGATATTTCCTGCAACATTCTCAGTTTTCCTTAGACAAGTTTAATATGCCGTCCAGAGTCAAAAGCATCCCCAAACACTGAGGACAAACATAATATGAGGTGTGAGGGGGGAAGAATGTTTTCTTAAATGGACCCCCCTCTTTATCCTCTGGGTCATTTCCTGTGCTGAGGCAGAGATGTATGAGAACCTCAGACTGTACCTCTGCGTGTCCAGCAGTTTCCTCTTTTGATGGGAAAATTTTGCACTTTGCATCACCAGTATTCCTGGAAGAAATACTTTACGTGGAACCATGTGATACTTTTATTATAATTGGATTGGCCTGGGTGATGTATAGGATACTTGTAAAAAACACTTCCAGGTGTCTGGGTAAGTCATTCTAATGTCACCTGATGGAAAAATCTGGCCCCTACTTTCTGCTTTCTGGCTCTTATAAAGTAGTTACACTTTTCTTCACTAATATTTGCTGTGATGTTTCTTCTTGGGAGAAATAAAAAACACTGTAATCTTTGAAACAGTGAGACATCTTTTGTTTTTTGCTTTTGTGGCACTGGAGATCAAAGGCAAGGGCTTGCCTCTGCTAGGTAAGTGCTGTACCTCTGAGCCAGCCCCAGCTCCCCTACTGCATTTTTTTGGTTGAGCTTTGCCTAAGTTCTGGTGCTGGATTTTTGTGTGTGCTCTCAGAGTGTCCCGCATTATATATTCCAGACTAGCCTCGAACTCATTCTCTTCCTTCTGCAGCCTGTTGGAGGTGAGTTCCCAAATTCAAATTTTTCAGTGCAGATGATGAAACACTCAGGCATCAAGGAATCTCTATTGTATTCCCAAATAATGAATATGGTAATCCAAATACTGAAATCTTTTCTCTAGTTTTCCTCACAATCCAAGAAGTTACATTTATAAATCCACTGAGATGTTATTGGAATCCCGGTAAGTTAATTCCAATCTACCACCTCCAATGCAACCCATGGCAAGAGTAAAGATTCTGAGACATATTCCAGGTTAAGGGCAGCCAAGGGGTTCTAAGTCCAATCCTCATGAGGACATACGGACAAAGGCCTTGATCCTAGGCCTCTCCCAGAATTTATTAACTAGTGAAGCAAGGGGGTGGCTTGAGGATGAGTGACAGTGAGGATGGTGGGAACTATGTGAGTAACTTGAGCTGGCTGGCAAGGTAGTGAGAAAGGTATCTCTACAAAATGCAGATAAAGATATGCAGGGGGATCAATTTGCACAACCCAATCAAGATAGCAAGTGGATTGTTTTAGGAGGCTGCTGCTTCAGTTTCTGATATGCAAACTTTATGCCCTGGGAACTCATAGCCTCTTTCTCGAGGCTCATCCCCAGTCGACATTCCTGGGGCTCACTGGCTCTGCCATCCTGCTGTGCTTTATACATTTTACAAAGGTCACTTTGAGAGGAAACAGGACACTGTCTGATGGCTTTAAAGACTACATACCAGTACCTACTTCTGATATGTAAACTTTTATGCCCTGGGGACTCTTAGCCTCTTTCTCGAGGCTCATACCCTGTTGACATTCCTGGAGCTCACTGGCTCTGCCATCCCGCTGTGCCTATATATTTTACAGAGATCACTATGGGAGGCAACAGGACACTGTCGGATGGCTTTAGAGATTACATACCAGTACCTCAGCTAGCCTTATTTGCAATGCTTAGGGTCAACTGAAGAGAGAAGGATATATCATAGTCAGCTCTGTATAGATCATCATAAGAAAATAAATCTCGATATAATCAAATTTGCAGCAGTTGTTCTGCATTCAAGGGGACCCGCTCAAGTTGTCTCCCACAAATCTCAACAAGGCTTTTATTTTTGCAAAATGGTACAAGCCCACCTGAGCAATGCGGTAGCAGGTGCACAGACCAGTCCGGCAAACAGAAGTTTCAAGGCCTATTGCAAGGGAAGCAGCTACATTTAAATTCATTGACTGACATCAAAGACTTTCAATCTATCCTGGTGTTACAGGCAGCTGAGTTAGTTAGAAATATTATAGGCAGTCAGACAGGGCTGGGCCAACAAAGGAACTATGATGGGTCACATAGGAAAATTCTACAAAGCTAACCTCCAGATCACCTCAGGGTGGGGAAAGTGAGTAAGAGGAAGTACAGTGAGGTCAGTTTGCCCCCCAAAAGAACAATGTATGTTAAGAACAATGTATTTGCTAAACCAAGTTCTTTGTATTGTTCACAGTTAGCTACAGATTGAACTCCTTGTTCTAGATTTAGCCAAGAATAACTGGTGACTGTACTAATCTGAATGTGGTTTTTTGCTTTAAATTCTGCTTCCCTGCACATTTCTGACATCTTCCTATGTGTGAAGCTGTCAGTTCACCATGGGGCTTGGCTAATAAAAGCTCCTCTAAATTCACAATTGGCTGCTTGGTTTCCTATGCTGGTTTTAAACCCACAGAAGGAACCTGTACAGAGGACCAAATGTCTCGTGACCTTAGAGGAGACAGACACCTCCCACTGTGGGCCAAATCTCAAGACAAAAAACAAAGCAAATATACCCACAAGCTAAGGGTTGATGGTCTAAATAGTTCTCTATCACCATGAGGAAGTCAGGAGTCAGCATCCCAACCCCCCAGAGGAAGAGTCCCTGCTGTTAAGAATCATGCTTGCCACATGGCTTGCTTCCCCATTTGTTCCTAATTTAATCAATTTTACCTGAGCAATTAATTGTTTTTTTGTGGCACCGGGGATTGAACTCACAACCTCGCGCCTGTCAGACAGGGACTTAAGTCACTGAGCCAAATTCCCGGCCCTGGTTTTTTGAGGCAGAGTCTCACTGTGTAGCTCAGGCCAGCCTTGTGCTCGTGTTGTAGCCCAAGCTGGCCTCGAACTCACAACACTCCTCCTACCGCAGCCTCCCAAGTGCTGGGATTAAAGGCATGCACCACCACGCCTGGCTTGAGCAATTAATCTTATTGGTTAACCATAGATCTGTCTCACCTTATGCCCACCTTGCAGGTTCCCATTTTTCCCCATCTTGGACCCATCTCACCTTGTGGTTTAGCTCTATGAAAGTCCCTAGCAAAGAGAGAGTCTTTGGCAACTGTCTTAGTTACTTTTCACTCATTGCTGAGACAAAACACCTGATGCCCAAAATTAAGGAAGGAAAGGTTTATTTCTTACAGTTTCTCAGGAGTTTCAGTCCATACTCAGTTGGCTCCAAGGCAGTGTGGCATGGCAGGGCCGCCATTCATGGCAGCTGCAAGCAGCAAGGTGCATTGGTGAGAGAGGGCAGAAGCACAGAAGCGAGCAAGAGGAAGACTCACCTCCTTTACACTGTATCTCAGCTCCACCCCTGGGCGGGTGCAGCACTCACATCATCAATCCAAGCTCTAGACAACAAACCAAACACAAGAGCCAGGTTCAGCTCCATCAAAAGTATATGAGGACTTGGGGGTACATAGTATCACCCAATACAGCAACCTACCTGGGACCCCCTTCTGTCTCTCTCCCAGACATAAGCTTTCTTTCTCTCAATAAGTAAATTCTGCTGTTAACCTCCATTGTTCCTAAAATGTATTCTTTGATTTTAGAGAACACAAACTCATACCAGACATCTAGTGTTGGAGCACATTTATAATGTAGAAATGCATTCATGAGATGGTAAACTTACAGATATTTCATGATCATTTAGAGGCCTCTGATCAAGCTGCTGTTCTGCTGTTTCTGCTAAATTCAGTTGACCCTGACAGTGTCCACAGCTCAGCTCCAGATAAACACTAAGTCAGAGTCGTTGTCTATGCATTAATGCACCCTGGGCTGATTCTTGCTCATTCAACAAAGACCCTCTCTCCAGAACATTTCTATGTTATGATAATGCCATTTCTATATGATGCTAATACCCTTAACTGCACTCATTCAATAAAGGCCCTCTCTCCTGACACTTCTATATTATGGTAATGCCTTTAATTTGTACTCATTCTGTATGAGCCCTATCCCCTAGTTCCTGAAGTGTTTCTATTTCAAGACTAGCCTGTCTGTCAATATATGATTCAATGTAGGTAACCAATCATGTAACACTTGGTCACTTGCTTTGTACCTCCCACTTCTTCCCCCACCCCCGGCACTTGGGATTGAACTCACAACCTTGTGTTTGCCAGGGCAGGCACTTAAGCCACTGAGCCAAACTCCCCAGCCCTGGTTTTCTGAGGCAGGGTCACACTATGTAGCTCAGGCCGGCCTTGCGCTCGAGTTGTAGCCCAAGCCGGCCTCGAACTCACAACGCTCCACCTACCTCAGCCTCCCGAGTGCTGGGATTAAAGGTGTGTGCCACCACGCCCAGCTATACCTCCCACTTCTAATTCTATATAGACTAAACTCCTTGCTGATTCAGGGTGGTTGCTTGGGAGGAATTATCCCTGCAACAGTACCCTGGCGTGAACTCCAACAGTCTGCTGGTGTAAAGATTAAATGCTGCTTTCTTATCTCCTTGGTGCATAGAGTCTTCCTTTTGGTTTGGTTTGCTTTGGTTTGGCTTGAGAAATTTCCCACAATGCTAGTGGGTTGGGAGTTTCATTCCCTTATATCACTGGTTGATTACTTCTGGCAAAAGTGAAGAAGGACTGGTGCATTGCTGGGTCAGTTAGAGAGAGGAGACAGTGGTTTGGAAGGGAAAGTCCTTGGCTATTATCTTGGAAACTGGTTTTCAGCCCCATAAATCTGACACATTCTCTTGGCAGTGGTTCAACATGGTGAGGAGACCATAAAAAGACACTTTATCAGTTTTCTTCCTCTGGTGCTACAAGCCCAAAATAGGCTTCTCGTCTTTCCTTCTGAGGCACGCCAAAGACACCCCAATCCCCAACCTGCACACACTAACACATAATAGCAATCCATCACTGTCAGCTAACCATGCCCTTCCCCAAAAGGTAATCTTTATAAGCAACCCCCAATCCTTTGTCCAGAGAGCTCCTGCATTCTCAGTGCATGTGTCTCTCCCATGCCTGCATTAAAGGTCTTTCTATTCTTTGTTGTCCTCCTCATTATTTCTGCACTGCTTCAGATTGAGAGCCAATAATAATCAGCGTGTTCTGGGAAAAAGTCATGGAGTTGCTTGGGCCCTGTCCTTTGGCAGAAAACACATGTTGCAGGAAGCTTCCCAAGCCAAGCCAAACCAAACCAAACCAAAAGGAAGACCTTTGCACCAAGGAGATAAGAAGGAAGCATTTAATCTTTACACCAGCAGACTTGGATTTCATGCCAGTGGATTGTTGCAGGGATAATTTCACCCAAGCAAATGCCCTGAATCAGGAAGCAGTTTAGCCTATATAGAATTAGTTTTATTTATTTATTTTTGTGGCCCCAGGGATCAAACTCACAACCTCTCACCTGTCAGGCCAGAGCTTAAGCCACTGACCCAAACACCCATCCCTAGTTTTTTGAGACAGGGTCTTACTGTATAGTTCAGACCAGCCTTGCACTCGCATTGTAGCCCAAACTGGCCTAAAACTCACAACGCTTCTACCTCAGCCTCCCTAGTGCTGGGATTAAAGGCGTGCACCACCACGCCCCATTAGTCTATATAGAATTATAATTGGCAGGTACAAAGCACGTGACAATACACTACATGATTGGTTACATACATTGAATCATATACTGACAGACAGGCTAGTCTTGAAACAACAGAAACATTCCAAGAACCAGATGAAGAGGCTCTTCTACAGAATGAGTATTCTTTTTTTTTTTTTAATCAGGGCTCAACTCACAGCCTAGTGCCTGCCCAGCAGGCGCTTAAGCCACTGAGCCAAACTCCTGGCCCTATTTTTTGTGAGACAGGGTTGCACTATACAGTTCAGGCTGGCCTTGCTCACATTGTAGCTCAAACGGGGATCAAACTCACAATGCTCCACCTACCTCAGCCTCCTGAGTGCTGGGATTAAAGGTGTGTGCTACCACACCTGACTAGAATGTGTATTTTTAAGGGCATTACCATAATATAGAAATTGTTCTGGAGAGAGACCCTTGACTGAATGAGAGTGCTTAAGGACATTACCATGATATAGGAATGTTCCAGGGTGAGAGCTTTTACTGACTGAGCACAGGTCAACCCAAGGTGCCTTAATGTATAGACAATTATTCTGACTTAATATTTATCTGCAGCTGGGCCCAGGACACTGTCAGGGTGAACTGAATTTAGCAGAAACAGCAGAACAGCAACTTGGTCAGAGGACTATAATTGATCATGAACTATCTATAAGTTTACCATCTCATGAATGCATTTCTGTATTATAACTGTGCCCCAAACCACGAAGTCTCCTACAAACCCCTACAGTTGCTGGGACTGCAGGCTTGCACCACCTCAAGCAGCTTTCCAGTTCTAAATCTATGACAGGTTTTTCCAATCACCTCACATGTGGTGCTAATTAAGAGATGGGTGAGAGGTTAGCACCACCCAGAGATGCCTCCTCTCCAACCCTCCAGGCCTGGCTGTGATAGCGCCCCCACCCAATGGGGCTGACCACGCAGGCGCACTGGAGTAGGCACGGCAGCTCAGACAGTGACATCATCATAAGATGCTGACAGGAAACACGTGTAAAATCTGTGAATTGAGAGTGAACAAACGCCTTCCTTGTGACCTCTGCAAAGCTTTCCAGGTGGCGCTGCGTCCTTTCTCTCCTCAGAGATGTTCAAGAAAGCAAATTATCTGTGGTGGACTTGTCAGAGAGGTGACACAAAGCTTTGACCCAAGAGCTCATGGTGAGGAGAATGAAGAAGGTAACTCCAAGGCCGGGTGAACCCCATTCTCTGACTGCGACCTTTCCTCTCAGCCGGCCAGGAGGCGTCCGGCCAGAGCGCTCCTCCAGGCTAAGGAGCGACTCTTCTCAGCTTATTTTTCCCTCTTCAGATTCTCTTCAATAAATATAATTGATGTTGGCGGTAGGTCTTGTGTCTTATACCCTAACTGCAGTCGTTTATTATGTCTAGAAGCTCTCTTGGCAGACGCTATCGCATTGTTTCCATAATCACCTCGGCGGTAGCCCAGTATTATTTCTTGGTTTACACTTCAGCATTCTTATTCCCCTGGTCAAAATCACTGCTGCGGCATTGGGGAGTGGTAAGGGCAGATTATCTTGCTTTCTTACCATAGAAAACATTCAATCTTTTACCATTAAATGTGATGTTTGTAGGATTTTGGTAGGTGACCTTTGAAATGATATAGATATTTCCCTTTGCTTTGCATTTGATGAATTCTCATCATAAATGTTACTGAATTTTCCCAATGCTTTTTCTGCATCTCTTAAGAGAATTATTTGTTTCTTCTTTAGATTTCTTAAAATGCTGTTCAATGCACAGTGCACGTAGGGCTGGTACTGTAGGCAGTAAAAAGCATGTCCCACTAGTCAGAGAACATAGAAAGGAAGAGTAAGTACACCACAAGAGACCAGCAGGCACGTCCAAAAGAAGATCCCACCCTCGTGGTGAAATGCTAAGATTTGATTTCCATGTGATGAAGTCATCTTTCAGCGTCATCCATCCTAGGAACACTTGCATCAGGTCACAGTGGTCCTATTGCTCATTCATCTCAGTTGTAAGCATAGCAGGTGTTTGAAGACTGAGGTGGTCTTTTTGTTTGACAGAGTCCTGTGCCCTTGGCCTCACTACAAGCAGCACTTCTGGGTAAAAAGAAATATGTAAAGATGGACTAGTTCATGCTCAAGAGGACCAGAATAACATATATGTACATATTTTTTCACATTATATTGGGATCAGGGTGAGATGATGTTAAGATGTTTTACACAATTAGATGAGCTAACAGTGTATGCACAGTTTTTGTGTGTAGCTTCCAAGGAAGACGTTGGATGCTGTACTGCTAGCTCAGGCCTCAGCTGCAGGGCGGACTCTAAAGAAATATTGGTAAAATAACCTTGATTCTCCACAATGTGATGAACTTCACTAACTGGCTTTCAAACACTGATCCTTCTTATGGTCTCAGGATAATTTTCATTTGATCATTGTGCATTTTTTTTCACATTGCTAGATTCAATTTGTTAAAATTTTAAGAGTTTTTGCATCAATTTTCTAGAAGGATATTGGTCTGAAGTTTAATTTTCTGGGAACTTTTTGTCTTTTTAAAAAATCCAGATCATGGTGTGAAATTCATGCTGAATTTGAGTTCACAGTGCATCACGGGGTGTTCTGAAACTCAAAGCACTTCTCCTGCTTCAGCCTGCCAAAGTTCTGAGATTACAGGCCTGGGCCACCGCAGCCACATAGTTGTCTTCATTTTTAAAAAGTGAGTCATATTGGCTGGCAAGAATATGTTGGGGAATATTTCTTCCTCTTAAACATTCTACAAGACTGTAATACTGGTATGATTTCTTACCTAAATGTTTGGTGAAATTCACTAGTGAAACCATTTAAGCCTGAAGTTAGTGGGGAGGTTTTACCTGATTTAATTTATTTATTGGGTATATTGCTTTTCAGCATACCAGTTTCTTATGTCAACTTTATTATTTTATATCTTTCAGGAAATATGTCCATTTTATCCAAGTTATTGAACTTATTGGACTTCAGTTGTATACAATCTTCCCTTATCCCACATACTTTTGATGGGGCTAAGTCTGACGCTTGCTTGTGTTTGGTTTGCTGTACCCACCCAGGGGTGGAGCCAACATACAGTGTAAGGGAAGGCGGGTCTTCCTCTTGCTCGCTTCCGTGCTTCCACCCGCTCTCTCTGGCCAGTGCACCTTGCTGCTTGTAGCCACCATGAAGGGCAGCCCCGCCACACCGTGCTGACTTGGAGCCAGCTAAGTATGGACTGAAACTCCAGAGAAACTGTAAGAATAAACCTTTCCTTTCCTAATTTTGGGCATCAGGTATTTTGTCTTGGCAACGAGTGAAAAGTAATTAAGACAGATAGTTAACAAAATGTTTTTCTACAATTAATGGTGTAATGGTCTGACACCGAGTTGGACCAACGAGACCAAGGTCAACTTAAAAAGTTTGAGAGCCTTTAATGATAATAATAATGACCAGCTGTCTGGGGCTGTCTGGGAACCTCCATGCAGAGAGGCTGACATGTTACTGTATTTTGAAAGAGACAGGGTAGATAACACATCCTTGCAGCTGCGAGAACATCACAGGAGGATAGGGGGGCTAAATCAGGGCTGAATATGGTCTTGCGTTTTGCAGGCTTTTAGCTAGGCTACCACAATGGAGCATTTATTAGTAACCAAAATACACTTCAAGGTCTTTAACTAAATATAAACTTTCTGCCTATACTGACAAATCATGTAACTATAGAAACCATGTAACCATAGAAACACTTGTTGATCTCATTCTTTTTATCTAAACTTTCAACCTCTGCCAAGAAAGAAAGTACAAAATACTCTGTTAGTGTAGAGAGCGGTAAAGCTTCACAGCTGCCGCCCCGCCTCTCTCGCCTGTGGGCATCTGGTGCGTCAGCCTACATTTCCCATGATCCTCTCCAGCCTAACCCGGAAATGACACTCCCCGCAGGAGGACAGCTTCTGCCCCCTCTTCTATAAGTGCCTTAGACACTTTTCAATAAACGAGACAATTGGAACCCTTCATCTTGTCTCCGTTTCTCTCTCCTCTTGTCCCTGTTTCATTCCCATTCCCCCTCCAGGTACTACCCTGCGGATTGTGGCTTGCAGGCAAGCCACATGTTAGAGCTTGCAAAAAAGTAGTAGTAGTAGTAGTAGTAGTAGTAGAAGCAATAAATGAAGCAGATTCACGCAGTCTCTGAGCTGTTTGTGTGTCTGTTCTCCATGCGCCAAAGCTCAGCCCACCTTTGGGGACTCTGCAGACCTACCCCGGGCTGGACCATGGCAATGAAAGGCTCTGCATGACATCTTGTGACCTCCCACTGGATGGATCTGAGTCCATTTTCATAAAAGGAAGAAACAGATTCAGAGGGACCCAGTGGCTTTTCCAGGTCCTGTGTCTCTCATCAGTGGCAGCAGCAGGCCCAGGTCTGCACAAGGCGTTCTGTGTCCTCAGGCCCAATGCTCATGGAGCTGCAGCTGCCCCTGCAGGCTGCCACTGTGTGTGCCCACATGCGCCCGGCAGCACTGGTAACACTTCCACTTAGGCAGCATCACCACCCTAGGCCTGAATCAATGACATCAGCACAGAACTATAAAGACAATATGTATTTTCAAAATCATTAAATCATTACTACTTTCAAAAAATTGATAATTTTGTATTTGCTTTCAAGTCTCACTTATTACACCCTCCTTGTTTAAGTTTCCTTGAATGCAGATCCAAATAAATCTCACACATTTAAATTTTGCTTTTTGTTTTTGTTTTTGTTTTCTTGTGGCACCAGGGATTGAACTCACAATGTTGTGTTTTTTGTTTTTTGTTTTTTTTGTTTTTTTTTGCGGCACTAGGGTTTGAACTCACAACCTGGCGCCTGCCAGGCAGGCGTTTAAGCTGCTGAGCCAAACTCCCAGCCCTAGTTTTTTGAGGCAGGGTCGCACTGTGTAGCTCAGACTGGCCTTGTGCTCGCGTTGTAGCCCAAGCTGGCCTTGAACTCACAACGCTCCTCCTACCTCAGCCACCCGAGTGCTGGGATTAAAGGTGTGTGCCACCACACCTGGCACAGTGTTGTGTTTGCCAGGCAGGTGCTTACACTGCTGAGCTAACTCCCTGGCCCCAAACACATTTAAGTTTGTAAAGTAAACTTATTTTTCCTTCATTACTTTGTTAAGTGTCAATAAAATACAGCATAAAAAGATAGCATAAATACAAAGAATAAATATGCTGTAGATGTACATGATTGCTTGTAACATGATTTGTGTAAATGAGGGCCTTGTCAATTGAAGTGATCCCTACTCTCTTAAAGAAGGCCCTTTGTCCCATGTTGGAATCTGAGCCATCACAGTGCTTTGGCAGCTCTTCCTCCCACCTTGCTCAATCACCTGTCTCCTGGGAAGGTCCTCACCTGGGAAGACTCAGGGGAGCCCCTGCCCACTCATCATGCAGTATGTCCTCTGTGGAGGGAAGAACTTTGCATGTCTGGCCTGAAATCTGGTGGCAGCTGGGGCCTGCTGGACAGCAGTGGAGTGGAGAGGCATCTCCAAAGCCCTTCTGCTTGCTTCCCTGTGGTCTGGATCCTAGCGGGAGACTGCTGGGATTTTTGCTGAGGGTGTGGATTCTGACAATTCAGTAAGAGACAGAATTCATAGTAGAAATTTGGGAAGAGACACTAATGGAAGTCTAAAGATAAGTTAGGCATTGAAGACTCCAATAGTAATTTTCACTGTGTGTGCACAATTGTCTGTGTGTGGGGCTCTTGCAGGCTGATTGACCCTGTTCTCCAGCAAATTTGAACATAAACTGAAATTCAATTAGCTTGGGCTTCAGGTAAACATTTTAGTAAAATCAGATTAAGAACGCCACATAAGATACCATAGTAAGCCTGGCTGCTTGGCAGATGGCTGTGATCCCAGCACATGAACACTGAGGCAGAAGTATTGCAGTGAGTTTGAGGCTGCCTGAGCTACACAGGGAGTTGAAGACAGCCTGAACTACATGGCAAGACCTTGTCTCAAACAATAAAAACAAAAGACACCATGGAAATGCGGAGGAGCTCTTTCAAACTGGCTCATCAACTGCAGGCAGAGAGTGCGCCCCAATGCACTGAGCTGTGGTGATTTCAGTAACTGATGGAGGCTTCAGCCTTGGGGTTGAGGACAGCAGTGGACCCCAGGAAGGGCAGGACAGCAGATGTCCCAGGGAACCCTTTTGTGACAGGGCACTGTGGTGTCCCTGCCTGGAATCTTCTTCCTCCTGCTCACTGTTCTGCCCACCCAGGCCTCCCGCTGTCCCTGGTGCACTGAGTGCCCTTGAGCCCAGTGTCCTCAGTGCTGCTCCCTGCTGCCCTTGGCACCTGCATGCCCACTTCTGTGTGCCCCTTCTCTTAGGGACCCTGCATTCTGGTGAGTTTATTGCCAGCCAGTTATCTGGGACCAGAGCACTCTCTGCCTGAAGCCCTTAGGAAACACTATAGTATTCAGTTTGATCCCTGTCTGTGGTTATTCTTCATTCTATAGACTTCTATTAAGCATTACCTCAGAAAAGTCTGACAGCCCTTAATAAAAATATTCTCTGCCCCCTGCAAGCCTCCATCTCTCACTCTTATGGTGCCCATTATTTAATCTGTAACATTCAACAAAGTAATATATCACCTTGTTTACACTTTGTCTCCCAAACCATAGTATGCTTTCCAAGGTGACAGGATATTTGTGTTTTCTGTACTGTTCTATCAGTTGCTGTATGAACTAATTGCACTTTAGAGAATCAAATGCAGAGTAGGTTACATTTCTGGGGTAAAACATCACATTTCCTGTTTACCAGGTTGCATGGTCCAGCTTCAAAATACCAGAGTTTCTGCCATGGTCCAGTCAGACTAGGTCCACAGAGCCCCGAAGGTGGGCTGAGTGTCAGCGTGTGGAGAACAGACACACAAACAGCTCAGAGACTGTGTGAATCTGCTTCATTTATTGCAAGTACTTTCTTTTTTGGCAAGGGTTGAAAGTTTAGATAAAAAGAATGAGATCACCAGGTGTTTCTATGGTTACATGATTTGTCAGCATAGGCAGAAAGTTTATACTTAAAGAACTTAAAGTGTGTTTTGGCTAATAATAGATTACTGATTGGTTTTTATGTTAGTTGAATCAAGTTTCCTCATTTACCTATGGGAAAAAATCTTAACAATTGTTTTAAAATATCCATCTTGATTTGGGGAGGTCTAATGTACTTTTGGGGGTTGAATTGTTCTAAATGCTCCGTTGTGGTAGCCTAGCTAAAAGCCTGCAAAACACAAGAGCATATTCAGCCATGATTTAGCCCCCTAATCCCCCTGCAGCTGCAAGGATGTGTTATCTACCCTGTCTCTTTTAAAAGGCGAAACATAATAACATATTGGCCTCTCTGCATGGAGGTTCCCAGGCAGCCCCAGCCAGCTGGTCATTATTATTATCATTAAAGGCTCCCAGACTTCTAATCTGACCTTGGTCTCATTCGTCCACCTCAATGTCAGACCATTACAGCATTAATTGTAGAAAAACATTTTATTAACTATCCCTTTGTTCTTAGGGAGTTTCTGTACTTTGTTTACTGATTTTGTGCATGAGAAAGAAAGAAGAAAAAATTTTCCTAACTGGATCAGAGCATAGGTTAACACTATAGTTCCCATGAAGCATTAACCCATTCCCACAAATCCAATTTTTATGCTGTGACTTTTTCTTAGAAGATGTCCTCCTTGAAGATCTGTCTTCTTCCATGTTTGGACCTTGTCAACAGAATATGGCTAGAGAAGGATGCAGCAAGTTTCCAACCAAAATGTCCCTAGAGAAGCCAGCAGAGGGTACAGGTGAGTTGCCAGCTGCAGTCCTGCATGCTCTGTAGCTTCCCAGGTCTCCCTGGGTGTCCTCACTTGCTGGGTCAGCCTTGCTGAAAGCCCAGCATGGGCCTGATCCAGGCCTCTCCGTTGGGAAATGGGTGACAGGAAGACTGGAAATATGGCCTGCTGTGCACTGGGGATGAGGACTGGGATGGAAATCTTCCTTCATTGCCCTCAGCATTCACCACCAGCACAGCACAGACTGGGGCTGCAGAGGGGCTCAGGTTCTCATGAATCACAAGTGTGGGTCTGGAGCCCCTCCCCTAAATTGCTTTTCATTTTTGGAGTGAGATACTTTGGGAAGTGGAAGAAAATTCAACAACATAAAATTTTCCATTTGTAAATATGAACCAGTGATTTTTAATATATTCACTTCATTACACAACCATCACTTTGATAATTCCAGCACATTTTCATCATGCTAAAGGAAATGTCAGGTCTCCACCCCTCCCAACCCCCACCCCATACAACAGCTACTTTACTTTGTGTCTCTTTGCTCTCTAAACATTTCCTATCAATGGAATCATATGAGATGAGGTCTTCCATGTCTGGCTTCTTTAAGAGCCGAATATTTTCCAGATCCGTCCATGTCGCAGCATAGGTTCACACTGCATTCCTTTTAGAAATGGGGGGTTGAACCCAGGGTTACTGTACCACTAGTTGCATCACAGGCTTATTTCCTTTTCGGTTTTGATTCTCAGTCCATGCACAGGTAGATTCCCGGGAGGTGCTATCTTATTTTTCTCTTCCTGGATTCCACACGGCTTGCACAGCTTAAGAGAAATTCTGGCTAGTTAGCTTCTTGTTGGGTCTGCTCCTTTTCAGTTTTGAGACAGGTTCTTCTTGAATTTCCCTAGTGGGCCTTGAACTTGTATCCTCTTGCCTTGGCCTCTCTCAGTGTGGCAATTACAAGCATGCAGAACCAACCTGGTTCATGTTTAACTTTATTTTGCAAGAGAATCCTGCTTTAGCTCAGGCTCCTGCCTCAGTCCCCAAGTGGCTGGGACTCTGGGCCTGTGCTGTGACACTAGCAACACTTCGGTCCTTCTTACAATGACATAGTATTTTTAATCATCATACCTCATTTTATGTATTGATTCATCAATTGATGGAGATTTGTTTGTTTTTCCACATTGAGATTATTTTGAGATGTATAGCAAGGCTGTAAAAATTCATATATAGGATTATTTGTGTTGAAAGTATGTCTCCAATTTGTTTGGATATAAACCTAGAGGTAGAATTGCTGAACCACATGGTCACTGTGTGTTTAAGAAGTTGAAGTTCTGCCAAAGTTTTCTCCATGTGACTCTACAATTGACTTTCCCAACAGCAAAGTATGAGGGCTCTGTTTTCATTTCTATTGACACTTATTATTCATCACCATTTTAAAGATGATTCATCAGGGAGAATGCAATTCCTTTCTAAGGTGAACACAAGAACATGCAGAATCATTACAACAAACATCTCACTGGATATCTGGCCTGCTCCCTCTCTCTAGTACATATGGCCTTCCTTGATGGGTATCCCCACTCCAAGGAGATGATTGGAATAAACTACAAGACTACATTGATGAGTTACAAAAGAGTTCAGAGGTTCTTAGTTTAGCCCACCATTACAAGGTAGCTGAATGGTCTATAAACTATACTCTTAATGATCCTGGGCATAATGGAATTTCTAACAATGTTGCTGAAGCCTCTTTAAAGGCTCTCATAGGACCCCTTTTAAATAAAAGTAAGGGTCCTATCCTGAGCACTAACAATTATAGATATCAAGATGGAATGGGATGATTATCTATGGATAACCCCTAATATAGGACATCTTCATAGAAAGGTCCCCTTATGTAGGGAACAGTAAACTTACTCCTATTCTCTTTGGCCTAACTATTAAATATTTGGTATGAACACCCCCTGAACAATGCTTGTGCACAATAACATTACGGGCTGAAGACTGATTTACAACAAACTGGTTTAATTGCGCCAGAATTATATGGGAAGACCCCAGTAGCACTCATCAGTCCTGTGGAACCAATTTGTGGCCCTGGTGACTCCCTGCACTGATAGGAAGATGAACACTGGCATTTGCATAGTTACAAGGCAGATGTGTCAAAAGTATTGATGAACCTGCAAACTTATCACACCTATGGTGTAGAGATGTGTTTCACTGGTATGATCATTTGATTTCTATCTTTATCCCTTCGCTAGGGTTACAAGGTGTCATGCAACACATTGAGAACTTAATTAATTATGGTCAGTGAGCCTCAAATGATACTGTGGCTTGTCTCTGTCTCCTGAATGAAGAAGTAAAACTAATGAGGCAAGTCATCTTCCAAAATTGGATGGAATTAAGCATTCCAACAATGGCACAAGGGGATACTTGTGCGATTACAGAAGCTGAATGATGTTTATGCTTTCTCAATTCTTCTACTAGTATCTCAGTAGCTGTTCAAGATATCAGCTGTTAGGAAAATGACATGTTAGATTGTGAAATTCCCTGGATGTCTTAGTCACTTTTCACTTATTGCTGAGACAGAATACCTAATGCTCAAAATTAGGGAAGGAAAGGTTTATTTCTTACAGTTTCTCAGGAATTTCAGTCCACACTCAGTTGATTCCAAGGCATTGTGATGTGGCAGGGCCACTGGTCATGAGGACCACCCAACAGCAAGGCATGCTGGTGAGAGAGAAAGAGAGGACAGAAGCACGGAAGTGAGTGAGAGGAAGACCTGCCTCCTTTACACTGTATCTCAGCTCCACCCCTGGGTGGGTGTAGCACTCACATCACCATCAAAAGTATATAAGGACTTGGGGGTACATAGTATCACCCAATACACTGGACTTCTCCTTATCCTTTTTATGGAA
>RJWM01031314.1:0-22545 GCA_004363535.1 Dasyprocta punctata
GCCACAGCCTGCCCACTCCTCGTGTTCGCCCCCTCTCCTGGCGCCTGGGGGTGGGTGAAGAGGAGGCGACAGGAGTCCCCGCAGGGGCAGGGGGTGTGGAGAGAGGCCCGTGTCATGACACAGGCTTGAGGTTGGAATCCTGGTCTCAGGATTGGGTGCCCTTAAATGGGGACATGAAAGGTGTCTCCTGCTCTAGACATTCGGAGCTCGGAGCCCAGAGACGCAGTCTCAGGTTTCAGCTGCCAACCAAGGAGCCTCGGACGGTGACGCGTTAGAAAGCTTGGGATTATTTTGCTGTATACAGCTGTTTTTCTTTTTCTTTCTTTCTTTCTTTTCTTTTCTTTCCTTCTTTCTTTTCTTTTCTTTCTTTCTTTCCTTCCTTCCTTTATCTCTTTTCCTTTTTTTCTTTCTCATTTCTTTCTTCTTTCTTTCTCCTTCCTTCCTTCCTTCCTTCCTTCCTTCCTTCCTTCCTTCTCTCTTTCTGTTCAAGACAAGGTCTTGTTGTGTACCCCAGGCTGGCCTTAAACTCACTACATAGTTGGGGCTGGCTTTGAACTTGAAATCCTCCTACCTCAACCTCCTGAGTGTGGTGATCACGGGTGGGCGTCTTCACCGCCAGCTTTTTCTTTCTTCTTAATCCCTCTTCAGTGCCTGGGCTTCCCATTCCACTGCTGCAGTAAAATAGCGTCTTCCGTCCTTTCAGTCCTTCACCGCGGAACCTGCTTGACTGACCTCGGCAGCGCGGGGCGGTGACTTGGGGACCAGGGAGAAGACTGAGATCACCGCGGTACATTATAAACGCAGCCGCCCGCTGCAGCCCCCGCCGTGAGGCCTCGCACCCGCGCTGGGGTTCCCGCTGGTGGTTTGGTTTGGCCTCCTCCTCTGAAAGAGGCAAAGCTGAGCGTTTTCCTCCACGGCTTCCGCTTCCTGTCGCTCGTTCACCACCTCGTCTGCAAGCAGCTTTATGGTTTTGAAAATAAGATTGAAGCTATGCTGGCGAGGCGTAAGTGTGAGCACACCCCCAGCGTGTGTGCGTGCGTGTGCACGTGTATGTGTGTGCACACACGTGTGTATGCGCGTGTGTGCAAGCATGTGGATGCGTGGTTTCATATGTTTTCATGTCAACAGAAGTCAGCTGGCAGAGCCCCGCCCCCCTTCCAGCCTGCAGACCCAACAGCTGACGAGAAGATACAGTGAGACTAGCAAGCCGCCTTAAGAGGCTTGGAAGTGCATACCGTGTGAGTTACTGAAAATTAAACAGCTTCCTTTAACATAGCCCAAGGGTTAAAAAGTCCTCTAGAGAAATAGAAATACACTAAATGAAACACAAATGAAGCTCAACATATCACACTTGGTGAGACACAGTCCAAGTAGTGCCGAGAGGGAAATGTACAGCACTGACGCTGACGCTGGAAAACGGAAAATGTCTCACATAAGTGAGCTAAGCTCTTGGCCAGAGAAGCAAAACAAAGCCACACTAAACAACAGAGAAGTGAAACAAAAATTGTTCTTTAAAAACATCAATAAAAGTGATAAACCTGTAAGAAGATCAACAACAAGAAAGAAGAAAGAATGAGAGAAAAAGAAAGGAAAAGAAAAAAAGAGAAAGAGGATAAATTAGTCGGAACTGAGACAAGGGATTCCACTACAGAACTTGTGGAAATCAAATGATAATGATACTATGACCAACTCTGCACACAGAAATGTGACAGTGGAGATGAAATAGATGGATTTATCAAAAGTACAACTTTACTCAGTATGACACAGATTGTTTGAATAGTTTTATAGCTATCTATGAATGAATTCATAATTAAAACCTCCTGAGAAAGAAATTTCTAGAACCAGAAAGTTTTCTAGAAAATTCTTTCAAATGTTTAAAGAAGAATTAACACTAATGTTTAATACTTCTTCTGAGAAACAGAACACTTCCTAAGTTATCTCATGACATTAGTCCTACCTGACACAAAAACTAGAGACAGTACAAAAGGGCAGCTAAATGTGACTACATCAAATATCCCTCCTGAATGAAAATGAAAAATCCTTAGCAAAATATTAGCAGAGAGAATATGGGCTTTAATCCAGATATTCAAGGCTGGTTCAATACTTGAGGTCAGTCCATATAATCTACTACATTAAATGTCTAAACAAGAAAACAATCATATGACCATGCTACTTGGTAGAGAAAGACCATTTGACAAAACACCTATTCTTGATAATTCATGATAAAACTCTTAAAAAATATAGAGGGAGCTTCTTTAACTTGGAGTATCTACAAAAAATAAAAATAAAATCAAAAGAAATCTGCAGCTAACATGTCATGAACCCCGAAAGACTGAATATTTCCATGTAAGAATGAGAATCTGGTGAGGCTGTCACCCCACTCATAAGCAGTAGCTGCTGGAAGTACCAGCCAGCGCAGGAAGGAAAGAAAAGGAAATTACAAGCATGCAGACTGGGCCAGTCCCAGCACTCCGGAGGCTGAGGCAGAAGGGTCTCTGTGATGGAAGCCGGCCTAGGCCACATAGTGAGACCAACGTGCAGACTGGAAAGAAAGTAAGAAAGCAGTTCCTGTGTGCAGGTGGCATGGACATCCATGTAGAAAATGCCAAGAAAATCTCAAAAACAAAACAAACTGGAAGAAACCCTCCTAGAATAATCAATGAGTTCAGCAAAGTTGCAAGATGCAAGATTAACATTAAAACCAGTTCTATCTCTATGGTAACCATAAACACACAAGAATCCAAGTATAATACTCTTTACTATTTTTCTCTCTCTCTCTCAAAAGAGAAATGTTTACACACAAGATCCCAGCATATCCACAAAACACACATGCTGATAATCACAAGCTGATGAAATAAATCAAGATCGACATAAATGAAGAGGCACACTGTGTTCACAAGTTGTAAAAATCATCATTGTAAAAATGTCTTTCTCCCCCAAATGGTGTGCATAGTTTTACTATAACTGCTGGCAAAATCCAACGCATTTTATGGATCTAAATGGACTTAGCCTAAAATGTCTATGGAACTAGAAGAGCTAAAGCATTTTGAGAAAGACGAGTGAAACAGAGGAATCGGTCCCCCTGATTTCAGACTTATTCCACAGCTCACAGTGGAGGCGCGAGCTATGGGCAGAGGGACAGGCGCAGAGATGAGTGGAGGAGAGGAGAAACCCGGCAGCCACCCCACGCAGGCGCGGCTGGCTGAGTTTTGACAAAGCAGCTTAACCGATAGAGGACAGTCTTTCCGCAGATGGAACCATCGGATATTCAAAGGCAGAACAAATAAACAGTAAAAGCACCTAAGTGAGCCCGGTGCAGGGGCGCTGCTGGTGTCCTGGAGCTGGTTCAAATTTGCATTCCGGTGGTTGTGTGGGGTAGTTTCTGCCCAAAGAGCTGCAAGAGTCCCTGAGAAGTAGCTCTTGGCCTGGAGTCGTCATCATGGGCCTTAGTTTCCTCTTCTTTCTTTTGCCACCCCTGACCACTGATACTGAGGCTCGAACCCAGGGCCTTTGCGCTAGCTGCATCCCCTTCTATTTATTTTTTATTTTTATTTTTATTGTTTGAGGCAGGGTCTTGCTAAATTGCTCAGACTGGGCTCAAACTTGTGATGCTCCTGCCTCAGCCTCCCGGCGTGCTGGAATTACAGGAACCTGTGGCCATCACGCAGTTCATGCGCTTCGGTTCTTGGTGGCTCCCCCAAGCCCTGGGAAGCACTGGTGCTGCTGTGTCCTATACAGAGGAGGGAACTGAGGCACGAGCAGGTTAGGATCTGCAGCGTGCTGTCACTGAGGTCTTGCAGGGGTCGCGCCGGCGTTTCCGCAGCCTGTGAGGCTGAGATGGGGAACACTCCCAGGCAGCTGTCACGCGGAGGCCGGCACCCCGAACTCGCACCCAGAACCTGCCCCTTGGGCCGGACCGGGCTTGGGTTGGAGAGGCACCACAGGCACCCTGGGGGCAGTGCCTCCTTCCTCAGGGCGTGGGCCGGGGACAGCATCGCCCTTGCCGCCAGCGGGACCCGGGGTTCGGACTGCTCGCGAGGAACCTCCTGGAGGCCCCAAAGAGTCCGAGGACATCGCAGGTCTCTGGTGCTGCGCACAGCGCCACCTGCTGGTGAGCCGCGGCTCAGGCCTGGGTGCCGCCTGCCGCTTCCTGGGGCATCTAGACCCCGGGACCCTGCAAAAGTCTCTGAGCTGGGCCAACCCTCAGACACAGGCCCCTCCGGAGGCTGACGGGCCCGCCCGGTCCAGGGAGGGCCCAGGAAGCAGAGCCCGGGTCGGCGTCTCCCGGCCTGGGCGTGGTGTGGTGTCCGGTGCCGCCGCTCTCAGCCTGGTGTCCCTGGGGACTACTACCTGGTCAGGAACAAGGAAGTCCCTCAAATCCGGCTTGTGTCTCCGCGGTCCTCAAATTCTCTGCCAGAATCTTGCAAGTGTCTGTTGCTCTTTGAGTAATAATTGTACTTTTTTTTTTTTTTGTTACTGGGGATCGAATTCATGACGTCGTACTTGCCAATCAGTCTTTGAATAATAATTGTAAAAGAAATGACCTCGTGCATGCGTTCCTGTGGCTTGGACGGCAGCCTTTGCCCCCTGCACTACCGAGGAGATCTTATTGGAACCAGATGGTCGCTCCAAGAAACAGCTTCTTAGTGTCCTGATGTCAACCAGAGGCCATTATCGTGGGCAGTATTCCTGTCACTGCGATGGCAGCAATGCTAACGATTAGTTGAGTGTTTATCTCACTAGATCTTCCCTCGGCCTGTAAGGCAGGGCTGTAAACACCACATTTGTGTTGATTACCAGACCCACCCCAAATCTGCGACTTAAGACAGCAGCACTGTATGATTGCTGTGATTCTAGGGCTAGAAACCCAGGCGAGGCTTTCTCAGCTAGGGTACTCTCTTCCTCCTCACCTGCTGCGCCCACCTGGCAGCTGGGCTTCTGTCCCCAGTGCAGGAGGGACTCACACATCTGTCCCCCAAGACCCCCCGCATGGCTTTTTTCTTCTCCAGAGGCCCTTGTCGTTCAGCTGCCAGCCCGGCCTTCTTCACGGCGGGCCGCTGGCTTCCTGGAGGCTCCAGAAGTAGAGGCTGCTTAGGGTGGGCGGCCAGGTCAGCCCAGGCCCGGGAGAGCCTCGGACTCCGAGTCTCTCATGCCCCAGGCCGTACACACAGAGCCCAGACAGAACCCTCGTGTGGGGAAACACCCAGACGACTCTCCTTGACTCTCCTTGAAAAGAAGAGTATCAGGGACCTAGATCCCCAATCTCCCAAATGAGTGGACGGCAAAGGCTTAAATAAATGAGACAAGTGGTGTGATTTTCAGGGCTCCAGGACGATCAAAACCCTCTGCAGAGTTCTTGACTCTCAGGGCTAAAAAGGGAATGTCTCTGGGCGGCCTGATTTATTTAGTATTCAAACACGGAAGGGGTTAGAGTGGAAAACGCAGGCAACCTGAGCAGGACCTTGGGAGGGGCTCAAGGACCCCTCCAAGTAACGGACTATGTTGATTTAGGAGAAAGTCTCTGGGTGACTTTTGCTGCAGGAGTGAAATGCCTGCAGCTACAATCTCTATCTTATTAACTGGGGTTGGAGCCAGGTGTCCTCAGCCGTGGCCCATCCTGCCCCCTGAGGCTTCTCCTCGTTCTCAGTCCAGCCACTCCCGGGCCCCGCCACAGCCCTGCACGTGTATTCAGCTTCAATGGCTCCAACAGAAGAGCAACTCCATTTTGGATAAACCTGGCCCTATCCCCATGTCCTGATATGCACAGAGCTGGCCAGGCCGTTTCTTTGTCCCTTCAACTGGCTTTAAGCGATGTGACCTGGGCTGGCTGAGAGCTGATGTGTCATCTCTGAAGCAAAGGACAGGTCAGTGTCACCCCGCCCAGTGACTCCCCAAATCCGTGGTTAAGCTGGGCAGGATGGGGAGCCATGCTCCACGCTGTCGGCTGGGACCGAGCCCGGAGAAAGAGGCTGTGACTTCCCAGGGCAGATAGGATTGTACATCAGAGCTGAAGCGCTGACCCCAAATTATTAGCTACCACCTCAGCTGTGCTATGCAGATCGCTGTCTCCGCATTTCTTGCCCTCTGCTTATTGCAGAGGTGATCTCAGGCCTCCTACCCAGCCCAGCTCAGCCAGTCACGTATTTCCCACTCTCACTGTCCCTTGTCCCCGAGCCACTCCCTTCATGGGGAATCAGTAAAACCTGGGTTGGGCCCTGGCTCATGGCCTTTGTTCTGGTGAACACCATCTTGGCTGGACTTAGGACCCCTTGGCTCCCCATAACTGTACATATATCTCAGTGTCTTTATTCTCACCTTGGTTTGCACTGGAAGTGGGAGATTGGAATTAACTCACTAGAATTCCAATAACCTCTCCTTGGGATTACAAACATAAACTTCCCAGATGGAGAGAGGATGGGAAAGGGATCTCTATACTGCTGTGTGAGCACTCACATCCCAAAGACATTTCCAGAGAAGTAGCAGGGGAAAGGCTAATGCTCAGTGGAATCTTCTAGGTCTCCCGTGTAGTTCCCCACTTTGCTCACCAGGGGGCGGTCCTCTCTTCCTAACGGCTGAGTTTCTCCTCTTCACCCTTGATTTGGGGCTTTCAACACTGGAAAGGTGTGGTCGGTCCAGAACTATGAGTACAATCACAGGCCAGATATTGAAGATTTAGCACAGGAAAGAATGTAAACTATCTCTTAGTGCACGTCGTATGTTGGCTACATGTCGAATTGATATTTTTATGCATTGGCTTGGAGAGATTTTAAAATTTATTTCATTTATTTATTCTTAGATTTTTAACAATGGAACTTCTTAAAAATCAAAAAATCCCATAGGTGACTTACTTTGTATTTTTATCAGACAGCACTGGTCCAGCGATTTTTCCTAACTCCGAAGGACCTCAGGGTTCCAAGGAACCCACTTGGAAAGGCATTAGGTGAGCTTGTGTCACCTTGGGCAGGGTGCGTGGTCACCCACCACCTGCTGGTGCACATGTGACCGGTGATTCCACCCATCAGCGGTGGGGCGCAAGGCCAGGGGACCCTGTGTCCTGACCTTGAGCTGGGGGACAGGAGGGGCCCAGACATGGGGCGCGCGGGTGGGGTGAGCCCTGGTGAGAGGCGCTGAGGTCCCTGACTCCTTCCTTTGCATCTTGAGGGGCCACGAGCAAGGGGCAGCGCAGGGTCCCCGCCACCCTCCCCGACCCTGGGTTTCTGGTCAGAGGAGCCCTATTGGTCCAGGCCCCTGGGTGGCCAGGGCGGCTTGGGCAGTGCCGCTTGTGCCTGCAGCCTCAGGGTCCCCGCTCTGGAACTGAAGCAGGGAACTGCCGTGTCACGGCACAAGAGAACTGCAAGACCACCCACGTGGTCAGGAATCGCAGGATGAGGATGTCCCCATCCTGGTTCTGCGGTGACCCCTTGTGCAACTCTAGCCTGGTGGCTGTGCCTCTCTGAGGCTCCATTTGTCACTCGTGCAGGGACTTTTTTTTTTTTTTTTTTTTTTGAGACGGGGTCTCTTTATGCAGTTCAGGCTGGCCTTGAACTCACTTTGTAGTCCAGGCAGGCCTCAAACTCACAGAATCCTCCTGCCTCAGCCTCCCGAGTGTTGGGATTACAGGCATGCACCACGCCCTGCTAGGGACTTTTGTATAAGGCCGATCGAGGGTACTCTCAGCACTTGGTGTCTTATGAGATAAGTGTTCATTGCCTCACCCAGTTTCTGTGGCAGGAATTGGGGTAACTCAGCAGGGAGGTCTTGGCTTCGAGTCTTTCATGGTAGGATGAGGTCAGGCTGCCCCCCAGGGCTGCAGGCACCAGAAGCCTGGCTGGGACTGGGCGCCTGCACACAAAGGCTCTGTCCACGGCCCTCGGGGAGTCTTCTCCTGGGGGCTGCTCCAGCGTGCTTTGCCCCGATAGCCAGCTTTGCCCAGAAGCACTCCAGGAAGCACGATCATCAAAACACAAAAACAACAGGTTCTGGATTGAGCGAAGAAGGCAGAGGAGCCCTCAGCATTGCCAGTGGGAGTGTAAAATAGAGCAACCACTGTGGAAATCGGGGTGGTGGTGCCCCAAAAAACGAAACACACAAATTCCGCTTGACCCAGTTGCATGTCTTTGGGTTTCTTCTGAAGGGAGCGAAAGACACCACACTGCAGTGATCCGCACATCCCCAGGTTGGCAGCAATGCAATTCACAATTCACAACAGTTTGGGGACAGAAACAGCCTGGATGCCCATCAAAACATGCATGGATAAACAAAAACATACACATGTATCTTTTCCATATGTACATATACAGGCTATCACGGCGGTGGCCCTGCTCCCTGCCCACCCGGAGGGCCACCGTGAAGTGGCTTTCCTTGCAGACCCACTGCAGGACGCACCGGCAACCAGGGGCACCGTGCTGAGAGCTGAGGCAGCGGAGGCTGCAAACAGCTGCTCCAGGGCTGCTGGCCCTGCCCCTGAGGTTCCAGGGACCTGCGAGGGGCTGAGAATGGCCAGCTGGGAAGCTTGGTAGCTCAGGGGCCTCCAGCCTCGTGGCCGTTCCCATGGGAAGGGACAAAGGGGCTGCCGTGGGACAGTGCCTGGCACTGTGGTCCCCACATACCCGTGCTTACCAAAGGCACCCGGATGGGTCCCAGCCCAGGAGGTCCAGCACACGGTCTGGACCCTGGTGGAGTTGCGTTGTGTGCTAACCTTGGGCTCTGAGGCTCAGACGAGACTTCTCTTCAGGGCTCCGTGTGGCTGCTTACATGTGTAGGTCCCTCATCGTGGCCTTGCAGGACTCCTCAGGTAACCCATCCCCAAACTCTCCCCCTGAGCCCTTAAAACAGCTGCAAAAGGGATTTAGATATTTTGGGTGTTCTTCAATGATTGGAAAATACTTCTGGACCCTAAATTGTTTCTGGCGCATCTGTGCATACAGCTCAGTAATGATGCACTGGTCACCACTGCTGTGTAACAAATCACTCCAAAATATGGGCATGACAATTATTCTACCTGCATACTAGGAATTCAGGAAAGGCTCTGCTAGGTTGTTCCCCTGTGGAATTTCTCAGGATGTGGGCACTGTTTTGGCTGCAAAGGGCAGGAAGTCACTGATGAGTTCTACTTTGCACGTCGTTGAACAAATACCAAACAAATGACACAGACCGTGTCGCATCAAAAGGTCAGCAGTACCGGATTTGAGATGTTTCACAGTAGTCGAATATGAAGGTCCGACCATATTTTAAAGTCAATCACGGATGCAAGAGTGCAGGACACTCCACCCTTCAGGTGGGCACCCTGGGCATCTGACTCTGCTCGTCACCTGTACAGGACTCAGCACAGCTCCCGCCCCACCCTGCTCCCCCTCCGCTCCTTTCATACTGGGCCTTTGTTCCTCGGTGTTCCTATCACAGTATTGCCCATTGGTAAGGGAAGCGGCTTCTTCCTCCCTCCAGCTGTCCCAGTGGCCATGGTGATGAGCACGTGACCTGCCCGGGCCAATCAGAGCGGCCGCTGCCCTTTGGCTGAAGAGCGTGGCCCTGTGTGGGTTCCAGGCTGCAGCGCTGACCTGGCAGACGCTGCCCCACCCCAGCCAGGTGGGCTGCCCTCTCCTCGTGGTGCTGCCTCTCGCCACGGCTTTGGCCGAGTCCAATACGCAGAGAGAGTCAGAGACCTGGGCTGCTGTAGACACCATCTGGGTTCCCGCCTCAGATTCCTGGGTGGGGGTCTCCAGAGCCAGGGCAGTCGAGGCTGCCATGGAGTGGCCCCGGCCATGTTGGATTGTGAAGAGAGGACACCCTGACCGTACTCAGATCCCTCAGCACCTTCGGCTCTGGGCCCCAGCTCCGCCTCGGAGCTCTGTGAGGTTTCGCGGCCCTGCACAGTTTCCCCTCCCTGCTCCAGCTGGTTTGGGCTGAGTTTCCGGTCATCTGCTCACCGTCCACAGGGCCGACCTTTCCCGCCCTCTGGGAGCCTGCGTCGCTGGGTCCTGGGGCTCACGTCGAGGGCCACAGTCTAGTAAGGATCTGGGAGTTTTATTTTCCAAAGTGTCCCTGGCTTGGACAAAAAAATATTACCAAGCATGATATCACAGGAGCCAGAAGCGACCCCAGCCCCTGGGAAGGATTTCCTTGCCAGGACCTGCGGGCGACCGTGCTCCTGCAGGGCCACCGGGTCCTGGTGTCTCTGCTCAGGCTGGGGTCCCACTTGCCATCCTCCTGCCTCAGCCTCTCAGTGCTTGGATTATAGGTGTGCACCACCGCACCCAGATGAATTTAATCCACATGTGGGGTCCCTGAGGAAATGAGGCCGGGGGAAGGATCGCCTGGCAGCTCACCAACGTGCGCTCCACACCGCCCTTCCCCGTACACAGGCGCGGCTTTCCAGAGAATTTCGCGCCAGCCTGGGCCCCACCTGCTCTGTCCCCAGTCCTGGGTGCGTCAGGGTTGATGGTGACATTTACGCCAGAGGGGTTTGGAGTCATTCTGAAACCTGATAGTCTGCAGAACAGATATCCTTTCCGGAAGCCGTGGTCTTCTGTTTTGTAACAGGTGTTTCTAGGCTGGGTTTCCAAGGCCAGCTGTCACATTCACCCCGTCCACGACTCTGACTTTATTGCCTGAGTGGCTCACAGGTTCTGACACAGAGAAAGAGTCCCAGATGGCCCGGGTTGGGGGTGAGCACAGAAGTGTCCCCTAGGGTGACAGCCTAGAAGATTGTTCTTGATGTGCTACTGCCCAGATTAGCTGTTCCAACACGGCTCAAAATCCTTCTACGCCTGGGAGGAAGCTTGGAATTCAGGGAGATCTGGTTTCCAGCCTGGATTCCTGCCCTTGACCTTCTTGTGACCTTGGGCAAGTTCCTAACCTTCTCCAAGTCCTCCCTGAGCTCCCTGGAGTCACCCTGGGTTTCCTCCTCTGCTCACAACCTGTTAACACCTTGGAGGCGGTGGTGGTGGGGTTGCTGTGGGCTCAGGCATGCAGTCACAGGTCAAGTCTTCAGTTTTAAATCGAGTGGATGTGTGGGCATCCTAGGTCTTATATGCCAGCGCTTCTTTTTTTTGGTTTTCTTCCAGTTTTTACTTTTTATGCTGCCATGTTTACAGTACCTGATGACTGCGTTCCTTGTAGGGGAATTGGTCTGTGGACGGGATGCAGCTTCATTCTTTTCTATCCCCTTAACCTCCCCTGCTTCCTCTCCCCTTCCATCTCTTCCTTCTCTTCTCTTTTTGCAAAAAGATCTGTCTCCCTGTTTCCTCGCATCTGTCTTTTATTTTGCTCTGTTTTTCTATTTGTATTTCTCGTATCAGAGAAGCCGTGTGACACGCCAGCTTCCATACATGTCCACACCTCACGGCCCCAGGGTGTCCCGGGAGGTTTGGGGGAAGGCTGCTGCGGTCTGCGGGTCTAACAGTTTCTTTGGGATGCTCCTGCCAGGCTTGGGGATCTGTGCTCACGTGGCAAGGGTGAGAACTGTCTGCTAATGACTGGTGGAGATTTCTTAGCTACCATCTTCAAAGTGTATCTCCCCCATCCCATTGCGAACGCTGAGGAAGATCAAAGAGTCGCACCATCTCACCGTGCTGGAGCTGCCTGGGGAGAATTGGGGTTTGAGGATTGGGGTCCTTTGTGTTTTGTTAACAGCCCCACCCTTGGAGCCTCGCTTTGGAGCAGGTGCTCATGGTCACGCGCTGAGACCGGAGCAGATGGTTCAGCCTTGCAGGGGGTGGGATCTGGCCACCTCTGGCTGCTTGGTGGTGGGGCGGTGAGGCCCACATCCCGGTCTGATGTGGCAGTTTCTGTTGTGGTTACCTCTTTCAACATACTTCCTGCTTCTCTCGCAAGTCTCCGGGGCAACTTGCCCCAGCCCCAGTGGGTACCGGGTTCCTCGAGGACTGATGCACCTCTGGCTTGCTGCGTGGCGGGTCTTCGCCTTGGTCTTTGTAGATGTCAAGTTTAAATGACACGGAGCTTGCTTTCTGTTGGGGTTGATGAGTGCGGAACTGCTAGAGAAATCTGTGATCGGAATCACATCACAAGCAGAAATCTTGTTCAGCCGGTCAACAACAGTAACTGGAAGCCAGGGCCTGACCACCTTTGCAGCCGGGGTTCCCTGAGCAACAGGAGCTCCGTGGTGATGTTCACACTCACTCAAGTTTATCAGAGGGGTAGAGAACTCAGCGCAAACTCCTGTCTGTTACACACACGCACACACACACACACACACACACACACAGCTTATTGTCTTCTAAAGTTTTGGAGGTTTTTTTTTTTTCTGTCTTTTTGAGACAGGGTCTCACTGTGTACTTCATGCTGGCCTCGAACTTACGGCGCTTTTCCTGCCTCAGCCTCCTGAGTGCTGGAACTACAGGCATGCACTAGCGTGCCCGACTAGAATTTTTAATGATTGATGAGAGATCACCCCTTCTTTATCATACTCCAAAAACCTTTCAGCTCTTCAGTGAAATAGTTTTCTAAGTGCTCCAAATTATACTCGCTTGTGCCAGGGGCCAAGGACACATCTGGCTTAGAATTTCTCTTGACCACATTTCCAGCCTGGTTGGACTGTTTTTTGTTTATTTTTAATTTCTTGTGTCTTCCTCTTTCTTGGGGAGTGCATCATCAAGTAATTTTGTTTTCAGAAAGAAATAAATGGGAGTGGGCTCTCTGAGTTCTTGCCTTTGTCCATAGCCTTCCCCCTTCCTCTTCTCTGGATTCATACTTTGGCGAGACACAACTTTGATGCACAGAATTCTTTATGGTGAAGGAAAATGCTCTGTTGCCCCCCAGCCTGTCTCTCCAGTTACTGTCAGGGCCCTGAAATTGCAGGGCGGTGCTTCTGAGGGTCGCTCTTCACTCCCTGTGCTTGGTACTGAACGGTTCTTGCTCTAGTTTAAATTGCTGTGCAAGTACGGCGATGGTCTGACGTGGTGGAAAGGCAAAGCGGGAAAGTTTACCCTGACAACCACTCCCCGCTCCTTCCCCTCTGGGCCAAATTGTTAATTTCCCATTTGCGCAGGAAGAAAATTCCAATCAGTTCCTCGCATGTTATCAATGCCTGCCCTATGCACCACTTCTGATCAAGGTCATATAACCCTCTGCCTCTCTATATTTGATTGGAATAGAAAGCCGAATCTTGCAAGCTGTGGGTTCCTCTCCTCTCCGCATCCTCAAACAAAAAGCCCACTTTCCTTCTGCTTCTCTATTGCATCAGAAAACTGTAACATTTGGTGCCGAAATCTGGGAAAATTGGCAGTGCTCTAGCTCCTGGGGGTTGCCTCCAGTTTTGAGCTTTCCTTGCCAGTGAGCCAGTCCTTCTCTCCTCCAGGACCTGCTTCTTTGCTGCCGCCAGCCTGCATCCAACACCGATCATTTCATTCGTCACAGGTGAGCTTCCATTCTGTCCAGGGTTATCTTCCTGATTTCTCAGTGAAGAACAGCTTTCATGCTCCTTGGATAACCGAGGCAGAGCTGTTCTCAGCCTTAAAAACCCATACGCTTATGCCAGATAGACCGTCTGTTGTCACCCTGGACAGGGATAGTGACTCTCACACTCCTGGGGCAGGCAGCCTGGGGCAGAGCTCTTATCTTCTTGCTCTGGGACCCCACCCTGCACTCTCAGTGACGGCTGATGAGAACGGGTGTGGGGGCCTTCCTTGTCACATTTTCAAGACAGGTGACGACCTCTTTTGATAAGTGTGACCCAGGACAGCTCTCACATCCTTGAGCAGGGCTAAAAGCTCTCATGTCCCGAGGCAGAGCTGTCTCTTGGCTCACCTCTAGTTTGGTCACTATGGGGAATACTATTTCTTGTCCCCCCAAAAAACGCACCTCTGGGGTGCCTGGTTTGTAACTTTGGTGCTCTTGGCCTTAAGAAGGCTATAAAAACTAAAAAACTGCTCTTTTACTGCCAGGTGGCTTGGCCAACCTATCAGCTTAATGGCAGCCCATGGCCTAAGTGGGGGGGGGGCGTTGACCCCTTATTCTTCAAGATTTATATATCTTTTGCCACAGTGGTGGCAGGTTGGCAGAACTCCCTTATATTGAGGCCTTTAACACCTTGAGGATGTGTTCTTCTCTCTTTCAGTCATGTACATGGCACAAATACTTCTGGCTCACTCTACTGCACCAGAATTTCTCCCTTCCTCCCCACCAGCGCCCTGAGACCATGCACCAGCTGTCTTCACTGCCCCTCCCCCATATCCCCAAGCCCAAACCCCTCGGTCTTCTCAACCAGAGGCTTCTGAGCCCCTGGCCTCATCCTCTTTCCTTTCCTCACCCCCAGCAGTTACTAACTCTTCCTTTACTTCCCCTCCCCAATCTCAGACTCCTCTGTCAATCTCAGACTGCCATCTGTCACAGTGGGCAACCCCGTTTCTTCTATCTCCTCTACTCCTGCATCGCCATTTTCCCTGCTGGCTCACCACATGAGATCTTGTGTGTTTGAACCACCTGGCAAACCACATGGTGCTTGACTACCATCTTGCGGTCTTATGCTATGTGGTCCTTGGCAGCTGTCTCGCTGTGGCCCACATGGAGAACAGGCGCCATCTTGCCATCCCTCATCATGTGGTCAGCTGTGGTCATGCTGTTGTGGGTCTCACAGTAACCAGTCACAATCTTGTGCTTCCCTGTTGCATGGTGATGAATGGTCATTTTATGGCCCATCACCCTGTAACTGCCCACAGATGCCTGCTAGGTGGTTGGCTGCTTGGCGGCCATCTACACCTCCCACTCCACAGCCTTCTCAGCCTCAATCCCTATTCCCCCTTCGGGAACAGGCTGGTCCTGAGGGACTAGTTCTTATTCATGTTCCTTTTTCCCTCGCTGAACTATCTCAGATCAACTGTAAATTAGGTACCTTTTCTGTTGACCCACAAAATTATATTAGAGAGTCTGAATTTATAACTAATTGTTATGATTTACATTTCAAGGGTGTTTATGTGATTTTAAATACCATCATCAGCTCACAAGAGCAGGTTCAGCTATGGCAAGCAGCTCGAAAGGAAGCTGATCCTAGACATAAAACAAATACTGCTGAGAATGACCCTGGGCCTGCTGCAGTGCCTGAACAGGATGCTAACTGGGATTACCAAAGTGGCGAAGGTTCTTACAAAGTACTTAAGATGATTGAATGTATAATTGTGGGCCTTAATAAAATAGCTCACAAGCATACTAACTGTAACAAGCTTTTAGAACAAGTCCAAGAGGCTAATGAAAACCTTGTTATGTTCCTAACACATTTTAGGGACACTCTAATTAAGTTTACTAATGTAAACCCAGACTCTCGTGAAGGGACAATTGCTATTAACTCTTATTTTTATTTCTCAGTCTGCTCCTGACATTTGTGTGAAACTACAAAAGGCTGAACTTGGCCTCCAAACCCCACAGGGAGACCTTCTTAATATGGCTTTTTGTGTTTTCAACAACAGAGATAAAACTCAAAGGATGAAAAAGAGGCACAACAAAAGAAACTTGCTAAATATCAGTCTGATCTTTTTAGCAGTGGCACTTAGGCCTCCGAAGACAGGTAAACCACAGCAAGGCGGAGCTACCTGGGCCCCTACCAGACGATGCTTCAAGTGCAACAAGGAAGGACACTGGGCAAGAGAATGTTCCAATCCTAGAGTTCCTTTAGGGCCCTGCCCCCTCTGCCATCTCAAGGGCCATTGGAACAGCGACTGTCCTGGCCACCAGAGAGTGGGTAAGCCATCCTCTAATTCCTCACCCTCACAGGAGATCTCATCTCCACTGGATTCATCACTGGCTAATTTACTTGGACTTGTTGCTGAAGATTGACAGGGCTCGGGTCCCACAACCCCCATTAAGATATCCTTCTTGGAGCCCCAAGTCTCATTAGAGGTCTCAGGTAAGACACTCTCTGTATTTATAGATACAGGGGCATCATACAGTGTTCTGTCTGAGTTTTCAGGCCATTGTATTAAATCCTCAGTCTCTGTAGTGGGCATTGATGGCCAACATACATAGCCTCTTCAAACAGGGCCCATTCTGTGCAGGTTCCAAACTCCCTCCTTCACCCATTGCTTCCTGGTAATGCCAACATGTCCCCTCACCCCTTTTAGGTAGGGTTCTCCTCCAAAAGCTTAACTTCTCCTCTATCTTCTCCCTCCCCACAGCTCTCGTTCCCCAAACACCATCACAATGTGCCACAAACCCATCCCCTCCTCTCCCTTCTTCCCTTGTTGATCCCATAGTCTGGGACACCTCCAATCTCACCCATGTTACCCATGCTATACCTGTTTTAATTTGTCTCAGAGATCCTTCAATCTTTCCTTGCATTCCCCAATATCCTATAGCTCCCAAACATCTATGAGGGCTCAAACCTATAATCAAGTGTCTTTTTAGACAATGGTTTTCTCAAACCTACCCGTTCACCCTACAATACTCCCATTCTCCCAGTACTCAAGCCCAGTGGGTCCTATTGTCTGGTATAAGACCTTAGGGTAATCAATGACACTGTTACCCCAATTCACCCAGTGGTGCCAAACCCTTACACTATGCTCTCTCATATTCCTCCCTCCACCACTCACTTCATAGTCCTAGACCTTTTTTTTTTTTTTAAATATTTTATTAATAATAAAAGACAAGACAGAAGAGAATCCCCCATACTTGCTACATTGCCTACTATAAAGAGATGCTTGGGTTGCTGCCCAGAGGCCTGGCCAAATCTACAAAACAAAAGTTGGTTGATGTTCTTTTGTTGCTATTAATCCAGCCAGACCTCCGAAACAGCAGGTTGCTTGGGGGGGTGGTGTGTGTGTGTGTGGGGTGGTGTTACTGTTTGTCCCCTATTCCAAGCCCGCGCGCCGGTGCCACGCGGGTCGGGCGGGGGTTCCGGAGGGGCCCTACTCGTTCTCCTCCAAGGTCCTGAGATCAGGACCTCAGAGGGCAGTCCATATTGCTTCCTGATCCGTGCCTGCGCCACGGCGGGTCGGGCGGGGGTCCCGGAGGGGCCCTACTCGTTCTCCTCCAAGGTCCTGAGATCAGGACCTCAGAGGGCAGTCCATATTGCTTCCTGATCCGTGCCTGCGCCGCGCGGGTCGGGCGGGGGTCCCGGAGGGGCCCTACTCGTCATAGTCCTAGACCTTAAAGATGCTTTTTTTTTTTTTTTTTTTTTTACCATCCCCTTACACCCTGATTGTCAGGATTTCTTTGCATTTATGTGGACTGACCCAGACACTCTCAAGTCTCAACAACTTACCTGAACAGGGCTCCCCCAAGGGTTACACACAAGACACTCAGGGATGGATTTTCCAAGGATCAAAACGTGTTCTCCAAGGTCAGCAGGCCTTAGACATCATCACTGACTCACACAACTCTTTCTATGTGGGATCACAGGCCCTCTACAGACTCTTAGCTGTAGTTGTTACACATCCTTTTCTGTGGGCTATCATCCTTCAGATCACTCGCACCTGTCATCTCTGTGTTAGAACCTCTCCTCAGGGACACATAGCACCCCTTTCCTTTCCCACTCATCAATTTCACAGACACACCCCTGGTCAGGACTGGTAGGTGGATTTTACATACATGCCCCGCCACAAAACTCTTAAATATCTTCTTACTTTTGTCTGTACTTTTTAAGGATGGATAGAAGCCTTTCTCACAATCAGGGAAACTGCTGACGTAGTTACTAAATCCTATTATAAAAAATTATTCCTAGGTTTGGTCTACCTCAGAGTATCCATTCAGGTAATGGTCCAGACTTTATTTCTCAAATCGCTCAACAGGTATCCACAAGCTTACACATCCCCTGGCACCTACACATTCCATACCATCTGCAATCCGCAGGAAAAGTAGAAAAGGCAAATGGCCTCATAAAAACACACCTCACAAAACTCATTTTAGAACTACACCAACGTCGGCCTCAACTTCTACCCCAGCCTTAGCCAAGCTCAGAGCACTCCCCCAGGCTCCTATCTTTTTAAGCCCTGTTAAACTCATGTATGGCTGACCATTCCTACTCCACAGTCTTCCTACCTCCCAAAGTCTCCCTCCTCTTGCTGACTACATCCCAGTTCTCTCCTTCCTCTGATACTTGTTATGACTACATGCCGATCTCTGCCTCCTCAACCCTCTGATGGGACCAAACCAGGTCCTCCCATATGCCCAGGAGACCTAGTCTATGTTAAATCTTCTAAATCCACAGGACTACAAGCAAATGGAGTGGCCCCTACCTGGTCTTCCTTGCAACCCCAACGGTGGTCACGGTCACTGGACTGCTATCCTGGTTCCACATCACTCAAGCTAAGCAGTGTGTTGGGAGCTGTAGAAGCTGGAAACTGACCTAGGGCCTGACCCAGACATGACTCTAACAAAAAACAAAGAGCCCCAGGTCCACCACGTGAAAAAGTTGCTACAGCCCAGAAAAACACCAAGATCCTAGACAATCCAAGCAATGGGTTGCTAGGCAGAGCGGCTGAAATTGATGTCATCCTTCCCAGTATGGAAATAAACATGCAGCATTGGTGAGCAGTACCCTTCCTCCCATCAGGAGAGTAAGGGCTCCACCTGACCCCAGCTTTGTCTTTTCTTTATTTGTCTCATCCTCTCGTGGTCCTTCACCCCAAGAACCTCAGGAGCTTCTTGGGTTGCGGCGGTGGTGTCCTCCTAACCCTAACTCCCCTGACTCTAAACATCCTGAGTGGTCATCGCATCTCCTATCTCCCACCTATCTCCATCTTACCAAGGCCCCACAGCCACAACTTTTAGAGTAAGTCATGTTTTGTTATCCTATCTGTCTCCTGATCCCTTACATTCTATTATTCTATTATGTTTTTCACTGTAGGATTCTGGGCACTCTTTCCTAAAGACTCCCACATTATGTGTAAAATTACTTTCATGCTGTTTTACTTAACAACTATCTTAGTTCTCTCCACCCTCAGCTGTTTAGTTAAACACGAGACCCTCTGGGTCTGGGTTCTCACCTCCCTTATAGTGACACAGCCACAGCCCTCCCCATGCCTAGTCTATAATTTCCCAAACATGATTCAACCATCAGGTCTTACATTTCTCATGTTTCCCATTCTCTCCAGCTCAACCCCTGGATCAAGGATAAGCCCTACCTACACTTTTACTTTTACTCTTTCAGATGGGGGAATAATGGTCTCCCGCAACTTCACCCCTCCCAACTCCACGCTCATTTTTTAGATTCTTCCTCACCATGGTCCTGATGGACGACACATTTGGATCACGGGCACCTTTCCTTCTACCTCTCCTGGGTCCCTGCCTCCTCATAGTACCTTGTCATTTTATTTCTCCAATCTAGGATGCAAACATTCACCAACGATAAACTCCTTGTCCTGGCTGAAACACCTGGTACCAGCATCTACATGGGCATCCACCGTCATCCGGTCAACCTCCCCTTAACCCAACATGACGTCCCTGTCCAGCAAGAAGTAGTCACAAAGATTCAATGTCCTTTTCTAACAAAACAAAGATGGGAATGAAAGGTTCCTGCCCTAGTATAAATTACTGTACAATTATGGCGATGGTCTAATATGGCAGAAGGGCAAAGCAGGAACACTTACCCCGACAACCACTCCCTCCTTCTTCCCCTTCGGCCCAAATTGTTATTTTCCTTTCTGCACGCGAAGAAAATTCCAATCAGTTCCTCGCACATCACCAATGCCCGCCCCACGTGCCACTTTAGATCAGAAGTCATATAACCCTCTGCCTCTCTGTATCTGGTCGGAGGAGAAGGTCAACCTCCCATGGGCTGTGGGCTCCTCTCCTCTCTGTGTCCTTAAATATAAAGGCCACTTTCATCTTCTTTTTCCTTCTGCTTCTCTGTTGCACCAGAAAACTCTAACAGGTACCCTGGGTCTTTCACTCTAAAACTTGTGCCTTTCTGTCACTCAGGGAGATTTGCTTTAATCATTGCTTGGATCATTTCCTTCTGTTACCTAAATCTTGGCCTACCTGAATTGACGCTTTCTGAATTATTTCTTCAAGCATCTATTTTGTTTGGTCATTTTCACTCTATATTTTGCAAGATCTTCTAGACATTGTAGTGTAATTATTTTATGCTTTCTAATCACAGGCATTATATTTGTTAGAGTAATTAAAAAGTAAACATATTTAAAGGGAATTCAAAACATACTCTGTGTTGGTTTCCAACTGTTCCTTTTTGGTGGAAGACTGACTTTGTTTTATGGCCATATCACCTAGGTTCCCTGGGAGTAATCAGAGTTTAGAGTTTTTAATTCATTTTCTTTTCTTTCCTTAGCCACCCCTCCTCCAGGCCCATCTGCCGTATCCGGGTCCTTGTCCTTTCCTGAGTGAGTGCTGACTGGGGCAGCCTGTCCCTGCATATGCCAGGCCCTACTCTGGAACTGAAGTCCTGAGTTGGGGTCGCGCTGGGAGCCCCAGCCTGTGGAAAGACTGTGGAGGCCTAGGCTTCACTTTTGGCTGTCCAAGGGACTCCAGCTGGGGCTACTCTGGTTCATACCCTACATGGTAAGCCCTGGTCCCTTCCAGTCAACTTCCATGTTTTTAAAGACTGTTCCTCCAGTTTTACCTTGGGCAGAGAGCTGCCACTTCCTGCCCACAGGAGTGGGGATCGGCAGTGTGGGCGGGGGTTCCCACAGCCGTTTGGATGGTGCCGTCCCAGTGACCACTTTTCTTTGTGCACATCCTGGTCTTGGTACTCGCCAACTTAGGGAGGATCCGTGTGGGACCCCCACGTCTGCCCTGAGCAGTGACACCCAGTCAGCAGTGGCCTGGAGTGCCCCGCATCCTGGCCTCCATCGTTCAGGTGTTCCGCTTCCGGGTCGGGACGGAATCCACCATTAGCTTTGGGCCACTCTCTTCCTCCCTAGGCACAGAGCTGTCTGTCAGGAATCTTTTCATCTTTGTCAGTCTTTCATGTCATTTCAAACGGTTTTCTATGGAGAGGGTGGACACAGATGGCTATCATCTTAGACTACAAGTCAGCGATTATTAAACGTTTTCTTTTGAATGAAGATGATTCTCTTGGTTATGAAGTCATATTCCTAATGAATGGTCAGGAAAATAAATAACCCAAACATCTCCCAACTTTCCATGTTTGTGGATAAATAATAATATTCTATGAATATATTAATATTGCATATTATACATTATACTGCTATTATAATAATATGTTACATGACATTATATAATACATAATGTAATTAATTATTTCCATTTCACTACCTCATTATCCCCTACATTCACCTCAACATAACTGTTCTCTTCCCATGTTATTGTAGTTAGGGTTTGCAAGGGTATAGATTTAATACAAGACACATAATTTGATAGACCAAAACGGCAGAGCAGTAAGCAGAGACAACAGCCTCTCTGAGAGTCACCGTCCAGATGCTGGAATATAGCATCGTGAGGAAGACAAGAAGAAGGGAAGTGGGTCCATTGAATTGAGGAAGAACCTGAAACATGAATTGAAGCCCACAGAGGGAGTAAAAAGAAAATCTTCAACAAAGAAGAAGGTGGTAACTGGCAGCACCTTCTCCTTGAGCCAGACTCACCACAAGAGAGGAGCTGTTGGAATCTGGGGACATAGGGTCGTGGTGACAGTGACAGCTGGTGACCCCAAGGCCTCTGCAGAGAGACGCGGCAGTGGAGGGGAGCAGTGGACGTGGAGGACTGCACTGGTTGGTGCTGTTTGTATTCCATGACTGAAATAGACTAAGGGTCACATAAAATACAATGGCACAGTGCCAGAGAACCAGTGACGGGGCCAAACAAGCAACAACTCATCTCCAACAGACTGGAGAGGTAAGATCTTCCAATAGACTCAAACCCCAAAACCAGGTACACCTGGAAGATACCTCAGGGAAGTATTCATCACCTAAGGGTCCTAAATACTGGCAATAAAGAAACCTACTATAGGCAATTTACAAGCATCACACCAGGAATTAAACAAAAAAGGAAAGCAAAGAAAATGAGAAGACATGTAAACAAAATGGAACCCCAAACATCCAGTTCACCAAAGGCAAATTCCGGGGGCAATGAGGTGGGATAGTCCAAAATCCCCCCACCAGACTTCTCTGAAGGGGTTAAAACACAGCAATTGAATGAGACCCTGGAAAAAAAATGAAATCAGAAATAATCTCTCAGATAATTACAGAGATGGTCTCCCAACAACATTAGAGCAGATACAGACAAAAAAAAAAAAAAAAAAAAAAAAAAAAAAAAAAAAAAAAAAAAAAAAAAAAAAAAAAAAAAAAAAAGATGAGTTTAAGAAAATTATAGAAGGTTTGGGGATGCAGGGTTGGTTCAACATACTTAAATTCATAAATGTAGTAAATCATCTTAACAAAACCAAAGACAAAAATCATATGATCACCTCAACAGATGCAAAAAAGCTTTTGACAAAGTTCAGCACCCATTCATGATAAAAACCCTACAGAAAATTGGAATAGATGGTGTTTATCTCAATCAGATAAACGCCATCTATGACCAGCCAACAGCCAACATCGTACTAAATGGACAAAAACTGAAAACTATCTTTCTAAAATCAGAAACAAGAGGAGGATGTCCACTGTCTCCCCTCTCATTCAA
>RJWM01031315.1:0-22528 GCA_004363535.1 Dasyprocta punctata
CCATAAAAAGAACTGAAGATCCGAGCCACAGCTCGTGACGTGAAAGGGTGGGGTCTATTTTTCCCAGAAGCGCAGACAGTGTAATTTTTAATACCCCAAAAATGTGGCAGGCTTTGGCAGGGCGATTCTATTGGAATTTAGTGAAAAGGCCAGGGTGAGGAGCTGGGTGGGGGTGAGAAGCAGAGGAGCAGAGGACGCATGTGCATGAAGGGTGGCCACGGAAACCTATTTCTTTGTGTCATTTCAGGCTGGTCTGTTCTCAAGTGCTCACGGGAAATAGCAGCTGGGCCACCTCATCGTTCACCTTATAGAGGGAAATTCTATCACTCTTCAGTACTGGGGCCCCGGCTCACCTAAAGCTGGGACCTAATGTACCCTTCAAAGCAAGTAGGTCATTGTAATGCAAGAAAAACAGTGATGTGATATTTAATGGGAGACTTTGTTAAATGTTGTCATGGCCAGTTCCTAGGATCCCAGCATTAGTCTGGCTCTCTGCTACCTCTGATTTCATTTCCTATTAGGCTTCCTCTGACTCACTCTACCTCACCCACACTGGCTCCTTCTGACACCCAGGGTAGTCCCACCTCAGGGCCTTTGCACTGGCTGATAACTGGGCCATCCTTCCTTTCGGGCTCTGCCTCCTGGTGCCTTCTCACCTTCCCTAGCCACCCACCCTACAGTGTCAGCAGGCTCACTGCTCCGCACTTCTGTAACTTTTCCCTGCTTTATTTTTCTTCCTTAGCGTACATGCCGTTATATGTGTTACTTATTCATCTTGTGTATTTGTACCTGCTGCACAGGCTGAGCTCTCCACAGACAGTCCTGTACTCTGTTCCCAGTGCTTGGAGCAGGGTCTGGTTCAGCGTGAGTGCTCCACACAGTTTTCCACAGATAAAGCACAGACCCAGAGCTGGGCTGCAGCTCTGTGATCAGTGCTTCCCTAGTTTAGCCAAAGGGCTGGCTTCCATCCTTAGCACTGTAAAAAGGCAAAAATAAAATAAATACCTTAAAAATACATAAATAAACATAAAAATAATAAATAAGTCCAGGTCCATATTGTATCTTCTCCAAGAATGCCCTGATTTGCATGAAGCAAGTACCTTCTTTTCTTTTTTTTTTTTTTTCTTTTCGTTTTTGCAGTACTGGGGATTGAACCCAGGTCCTTCACACTGACTTACATTCCCAGCCTTTTTTTTTTTTTTTTTTTTTTTTTTTTTTTTTTTTTTTTTTTTTTTTTTTTTTAATTTTTGATTTTGAGACAGGGACTCACTAAATCACTAAATTTTCCAGGCTCAGTTCAAACTTGCAATTCTCCTGTCTCAGCCTCTCAGAGTACTGGGATTGAAGTCATACTCTACCATGCCCAACAAAAAAAAAAAATCCTTTTCCAAGAAAATTAATGTTATAAAGAGGGCTTCTGAGAGACTGATGAAGGAACCTGGATCTGACTGCTCTCTTCTAGAACCTTCCAATACTTCAAGTGTTACAGACAAGCTTATAAAGCTATGGCTCTCAACAGGTGCTCCCAGACACAATGAAAGCAGTTCTACGAGGGACGTTTATAGCTGTAAATGCACACATTAAAAAGAATAGAAAGCTCCCAAATATATAACCTAATGATACATCTAGAATGACTAGAACAATCCAAATCTGAAACTAACAGAAGGAAAGAAATTACAAAGATTAAGTAGAAATTAATAACACTGAGACTAAAAGGTAGCACAAAGGATCAAGGAATCAAAGAGTTGGTTCTTTGAAAGGATGGGAAGGGGAAAGGAGAGGAGGAGGGGGAGGAAGTGAAAGGATGAAGACGTGATATGTTCATGTACCAATTCCCTTACAATGAGTGTGTTTACTATGCATTGCAAACATATACTAATAAAATCGAGAGGAAAAAATGTGGTCCTGGGCCAGCAGCACTAGGTAACTAGATCTTGTAAGACAGACAGTCTCGAGCCCTGTGTTGAATTTACTGAATAAAACTCTCTGGGGTCAGGAGCAGTGATCTCTGCTTTAACGAACCCTCTAAGTGACTCTAATGCAAGGTGAAGTTTGAGAACCAGCTGCTGAGAGAGGAAAGAGTAGTGGGCTAAATATCTAGAGATCTAGATTCTAGTCCTGGGTGTTTCACCGCATGACCTTGGGCACATCACCTAACCTTATCAACCACCATCTGTTCACTGAGAAAATGAAAGTGATTCTAAATTTTCATTACATGCTTTTAATGTAGGGCTGATAAATCTTTCAAACATAGTCCTGAAGGACACTGTTTGTAAGAAGGGGCTTTTGTCCCAACAGATTAAAGAAATCTCATAAGTGATGATGCTCCCATACAATTCTTACTGCACTAAACAATCCCTCTCACCTGGCAATATGGTAGCCTTCCTAACTCATGTGTCTGTGCAGTGCTGGTGGAAACACCACAGTGCTGCCAGTTGTATAAAAGCACAGCACATACAATTGCATATATGTGCTAGCTGCTTTCTCACTGCTGAGACACAATTCCCATCACCCACAGTTTAAAGGTGGGGAGGTTTATTTTGGCTCATGGTTTCAGAGGTCTCGGCCCTTCCGTGGTCCGCAGGCTCACAAGCAGAAATGGCTTAGAAGAGCCTGGAGGAGAGTGGCCCACATCATGCCGTCCAGGGAGCAGAGCAAGAAGGGAGGAGGTGGGGAGGGAGATGCACCCTGCCAGGTCACACCCAGCCTCCCACCTCTAGCCAGGCCCCACCTCCTAGTGGCCACTCATTATTGGGTGAGTCCCCCAGAGAGTATAGTGCCACCTTCCAGAAACCTAGCTCCTGAGCACGGAAGTTTGTGGAACATTCTACATGGAACCCATAACCCTTAATAATGTTAATAAGCGACAGTTTTTAACAATTTATGCATTGACTATACTATTGCTTTGTTGTTGTTTTGAGGTACTGGGGATTGAATCCAAGGCCTTTGCACTCAGGTATATCCCAAGTCCCTTTTTTTCTTTTCTTTTCTTTTTCTACTTTTTGTTTGTTTGTTTGTTTGTTTTGTTTCATTTTTTGTTTCATTTTGAGACAGGGTCTATATAAGCTGCCCGAGCTGGGTTTGAACTTGAGATCCTCTTGTCTCTTGTCTCACCCTCCCAGAGTGCTGGGATAACTGGTATGCACCACTACCTCCAGCCTGTGCTATACTTTTAATCATTATTTTGGAGTGCTCTGCTTTTAAGAGCTTGCTGTAAAACAGCATGCAATGTTAAGTCAGCAGCAGCCTTAGAAATCTCACGTTTACCACATCTCTTGATGGTATCATTTTCTCTTTGCTTGATTTAATCTCTTGTTGTTTTGATGGTCATGGCCATAGAAGCAATAGATGATTATATATTATATTCATATCATGTTTTTTTTTTTCAGGCTAGTTTGAGAAAAGTCCAGACTGAAAGAAGGGAACATTTTATTAAAAATATGTTGCTTAATTACTTTCAAATACAGTCACACATCACTTAATGGTGGGATATGTTTTGAGAAACGCACCATTAGGTGATTTCATCACTGTGCAAATATCATAGAATATTCTTCCTTGCAGGTGGTACCTTGGGCACATCATCTACCCTTATCAGCCTCCATCTGCTCACTGATAAAATGAAGGAGATTCTACCATCTGCAAGGAAGTATATTCTATGATGTTTGCACAATGATGAAATCACCTAATGGTGTGTTTCTCAAAACATATCCCATCATTAAATGCATGACTGTATTTGAAAGTAATTAAACAACATATCTTAAATAAAACATTTTCCTCCTTCAGTCTGGTCTTTTTTTTCTCAAACTGTACTGAATTAGTGAGCTTTCCCAAATTAGTGTAATTTTACGCAGACCCACTCTCTTGCCACATTTGAAACTTTCCACAATGACCACTTTCTTAGAGTTCCCATCTTTTCAGTGTCTGTGATATCCCCTCCTTCAGTCTTTGTTCTTCTTGGCATATTTTTTATCCATTTCCTCTGCTGGTTTCTCAGCACCAGCTTGCCCCTTCAGTGTTGGTATTTTCAGTATTGGCCTTTGCATCTCATTGTGGTTTATACCCGGATGTCCCACTAAAGCCTCATGGGCTCTGAGGAGGGGTTTGGGAAAGGCGATTGGAATATGGGGTGCCACAGTTGGCATGATGTTGGGAAGTGGGGCCTAATTCCGAAGAGCTGGGCCACTGGGGGGTGTGACCTGGAAGGGCTTATCTCCCTCCCTGACTCCTCCCTTCCCTCTCTGCTTCCTGCCCACCAGGTCATGAGCAGCTCGCCTCTGCCATGCTGTGCTGCCTTGGAGCCAGCTGGCTATGGACTGAAATATGAGCTAAAATAAACCTTCCTTCCTTTTAGCTGTCAGTGTCAGGTATTGCGTCTCAGTGACAAGAAAAGTGACTAAGGCAGGTCTCTAGTCACCATTCCGGGGGGGTTTTGTCATTATTCCAACTTTAGCTATTTCTCAAATAAGCTGACAACTTCAATGAATGGAAGTTCTCTGAAAAAGTCAAATCTATATTCAAGAGTTTGCAGACTTTTATTGAAATCCCAATATATATTGGGATATATATTGCACAATACATATATAGTAATCCAAATATTGTTACCCTTTTTTCAGTTTACCTCATAATCTGGAAAATTATATTTGTAATCCCATAGAGATGTTATTGGAATTTCAGCATGTTAATTCCAATCTACCACCTCCAATGTAACCCATGGCAAGATTAAAGACACTAAGACATGTTCAAAATTATGGGCAGCCAAGGGGTCCTGAGTCTCATCCAAGTGAGGATATGTGGACAAAGGCCTTGATCCAAGGCCTCTCCCAGAATTTATCATCTTGTGAAGAAGGGAGTGCTTCAAGGATGAGTGACAGTGAGGATGGTGGGAACTATATGAGTAACTTGAGCTGGCTAGCCAGGTAGGGAGAAAAACATCTTTGCAATACAGAATTGGTAAATGCACTGATTTATAACTTTTTTTTGTTCTGTAACTATAAAAGCTTAGTAACCTCTCCCATGATGGAACATGTCACTCAAGGTAACTTGAACTAGTATTCCCTGGCCACATTCACTCATTTGGCTCAGAATAAACTATTATCTTATTTCCCTTAAAGCAGAACTGTTATTTTATGCCAACACTTTCAAATATTGCATACTCTTAGGACTATGTTAAACTGCTTGTCACATATCTATGTGATCCTTGGAATTCATGCGTCCAAGGCAGAACTGATCATCTTCCCTTCAACTGCTCTTCCCCCTGGCTCCCTGCAAAGGAACCAAAGTCAGAAGGAGAACTTCCAGACCCTGCCTTCTCTCCTTCACCTCAGACAGCCAGTCCCCGGCCCTCTCGTCAGCCATCTTCATTTCCAGTCACTGCTTTTCACTGGCCACCAACTCGCACCTCACTCCCTCACACTGCCTCCTGAAGCGCACAGCGGCCATCACCACCATTTAAACACCTCGGCCACACTCTTTGGCCCAGCTTGGCTGGGTCCCGCGGCTATGTTCTCGTCTATCCTGCCTACCTGCCTCACACCTCAGCTTCTGCCACACACCTAGCCCTGCGGCACTGCTTATCTCCATGCCAGGCTCAGCCCTCCCCCTGCCATGTCTCCCCCACACCCCTGCTCTCTGACAGACTCCCACTTTCCTTTTCAAAGACCCATCAACCAATTCACTCCGTGTGGCTTAGCGTCCCCTGTTCTATGTTCCCCAAGCACCAAGTCCTTGTGCCAGCCATATTGTTTACCGACGATTACTAGAGTCACTAAGTACCTCTGCGCTAGTCTCAAGGCACCTTGGAAGCAGGAAGCATATTTTATTTTCACTGTACCTCTACACCCTAGCAAAAACTAGGTGCTTCATATATGCTTGACAAACTGAGGTTTGCTTTTTCTTTACCTAGAGTGCTGTTTATTTGGGTTTTTGTGCGGGGTGGAAGAGGTTGAGAAGGGGCTCACTGTGTAGGCCATGCCAGCCTTGAACTCATTATGTAGCCCAGGCTGGCCTCAAACTCATGATCATCCTGCCTTAGCCTGTTAACTGCCAAGATTACAGGTGTGCAGCATCATACCATACAGTGCCTTTCCCCTTGTTTTTTCAGTATTTTACATTTCTTCTATCTTTGATCTGTGGAGGTGGGGGGAGATGCCAGAGGTTGAACCTGGAGCCTCACACCCCTGCCCCTCTCCCATGCGTTTCCTTTATCTTCAGCAATCCTTTGACAAAATGCAGCTCCAGAGATAGACCTTTGGGTTTGAACTAAGAAAGCAGGAACTAAGAAAGTGAATTTACCCAGAGGGAAAGCCTCTGATCAGAAGTCTGGGGGAGGAAGGGGTGAGAGCCTGTCTGTGACATTCTGAAAGCACCCAATTCACTGTCACCTTGAGCATTTCCTGTGGGGCAGAAGGAGTGACAGAGGTTGGGGCTTTTGCCTTCTCTTGTGGGCGAAAGGCAGATTTCCCTCCTCAATGTTCCTTTTTGATGCCGGGGGCCATGAAGGAGGCTGGCCCAGGAGCCCCTATTTTTAGCCTCAGTTCACACCTCCCAGACAGCAGTCCCCCTGGGCAGCTTTGGATTTCACTCTTGCTCTTGCCCATGTGAGTCACCCAGGCCTGGCTGGACAAATCCCTACACGTGAAATGGAGAGCAAAAAAACCTGAAGTGAGAGGGTGAAGGCCTTTAACAGTGGAAAGCTGCAAAGACGCCCTGACATCAGACATCTCTGTAACCTCCTATTGTACTTTTATTCAAGAGTTTAGTGAGTGGTCACATGTCATCGTGTCTGGATGACTTTGCTGTGATCAGGGTCCGTGACAGGGAACCCACACTGGATGATCTAACCTTCTCCCTGGGAATTCCTCTGGGAGGGAAACTCCTCTGGGAAACAAACGGCTCTCGATGTTGCTTGAGTCAGAGAGGCTACAAACCATACGTCATTCTCCGTACCCCCGTGGGCTTTTCACTGCCAATTCTGATTATATTAGTTCATGTATATTGTGCTAAACTAGGTCGAGCTTTTGAGGTCTGATATTTCATGTCAGAAATACCCTAGCTTCTGAAAGCCATCAAAAGCACATGGAAGGGCTGCTGTGGGCCTTAGAGCCCTGCCCTGCCAGGTCAGCCAGGCACACAGGCCTTCGGCCACCAAGTCCATCGATGGGAGGTGTAATTGGGAATCACCCTGCCTGGGGACCTATAGACCAGCCAATCAGCCAGGTGCCATTCAGCCTCCTTCCACTGCTGTGTGCTCAAAGCTCTGCTAACACAGGGCATCCTAGAAAGTAGAGCTCCTGCCCCAACTTGCTATTCATCTCTTGCCTGGGGAGCTAGACTAAGCAAGCCCCCGGCCCCTCATCTGTCTTCTTAACTGAAGGGTTGAGGACAGGACTCATCCTCCTGGCCCTGGGTCCCACTGCACAGGTGACTCTCACGCGGCAGAAGAGGAGACCCTAGCTAGGTCTCTCACAATCGCTTCACTTCTCCTACCGCTCCTGTCCTCATTGCCCTAGGACACCGGGCTGGGTTCCATGGTAACTATCCTCCTAATGGCCTCTGGCCCAGAGGGTCTGCTCCCTCTGGCAGATGGCAACGATGATAGTTTAATGATAGTTTACTCACTTGAAGGAAGAAGCTGGATTACATGACCTCTACAGACAACTTTCCCACAAAGAAGGAAAATTGATTGAAAGAAGACTGAGCTATCAACAGAAGGAGAATCAAAGAATGATTATGACAGCTATAGAGGAAAAAGGATTCTCAGGCTGTAGATGAATGAGAGCCTGGCTGAGGGAAGTGCAGAAGAAACGAGTATTTTCCTTTCGCCTTGCCGACCTCATCCATCCTACACCGGCAGTGTCTAACCAGGGGTCGCAGGAGAGACAGGCACTGACGAAGCGGCACGAAGGGAATGTGTGGTCCAGTGTGCAAGACAAGTTGCAAGAAAGAAGGAACCGGAAAAGGACAGAACCCTCAGGAGAGGCAGACGGGGAGGGGGTTTTGCAATGGTCGGGCCTGGCAAGGAAGCTGAGAGAAGGTGACCTTTGGCCAGGGAGAGAGGAAAAAGGGAGAGTGCTGTGTGAGGCCAGAGCAGCTGAGACAGAGTGCTGTGGACCAAGGGGGACCAGCTGTGGCTAAGGTGGGTGGGGTCTGACCCTGGAGGACTGTGCCTGCTGAAGTACTTCTCCTGCAGGCCTCAGTAGTCACTGGAGATTCTCTTAGTGGGGTGACGTGAGGCTGTGGCCTTCCTAGCGGTCCTTTCTAGGCTCTTGTCCTACACAGAGAATTGGACAGGAAATGTAGTGAGGTTTTATATTCATTCTCTGGTACCAGGTGGAGGGCTTGAAAGCTGTACTGAGCATGTCCTGAATCTCTGTGACTCGGTTGTGCCCGTTTGCCCAGTCACATTGCCTGCCCTAATCCCCTGCCTCAATTCTAGTATACCAAATTATAAGAGAAACGTGTATTGTTTTTTCCTCAAAGCTGTATTTTTATTAGAATATGTTTATATAATGATTACATTCATCATGGGGGGAGTTGGTACCCATACGAAACACATCTTGATTCTTCCTACTTCTCCTTTCCTTTTCCCTTCCCCTTCCTTCCAGCTCTTGATGGAAATACATATGAAAAACAGCAGTGAAAAGAATTTTTCTGTATAGTGGTGGAGATCAAACCCAGGGCCTTGGGTTTTGCTAAACATGTGCTCTGGCACTGAGCTACACCACCCTGGGCCCAAGAAATTTAACTGCATAATTATAACCCTTTTAGATATCTTGATTTTTTAACCACGTATATTATTTTTCAATTTAAAAACTAATTAAAAATCTAAATTATCAAAAATATCATATATAGTGTAAGCCAATACCTTTGAAAACTTAAAAAAAGGAACAAATAACAAACAACATTGTAGGGTTTGATGGGGAGACATGGGGAGGACAGATTTACCTGCTGGGTCTGAGATTGCCTAGTGAGTGAACCCCTTCATCTATTTTTTGTTTTTTTGAGACAGGCTCTCACTACGCAGTTCAGGCCGGCTTTGAACTGACTATGTAGGCCCAGCTGGCTTCAAACTTTGGTAATCCTCCTGCTTCAGCCTCCCAAGTGCTGAGATTACAGGTATTCACCATCACACCTAGCTGCCTTAGTTTCGTTTAAAATAGAGAGTACTTAAAAAAAATAATAATAATACTAGGGAGCAGTCAGGTGTGGTGATTCACGACTGAGGCAGGAGGACTTTAAATTCAAGACCAGCCTGTGAAACGTAGTGAGACCCTGTCTCAAAATAAAAATTTAAAAAGGACTGGAGATGTAGCTCAGTGTGAAGGCCCTGGGTTCAATCTCCAGTGTGGGGGGTGGGGGAAGACAAAAGAGTGATTCTTACCTAAAGAACACATCTGAAGATGACTATATTTGATAAGTATATCAAATTCTGTTCAATAAATGTATAAACAACAAACCAAGGAGCTACCACAGTACAATGGGACCTGCACTCCTGTGGGGGCGGAAGGGATCTGGTTGCCATTTCAAAAGCAGGATGAAAAAAAAAACAGGATGAACTGACCTCACGGGCCAAGGAGCTGCCAAGAAGGCCCACTCACAGACAGAGTGGGTCTTTCCTTGGGACTGTGGTAAAAATGGTGCACAATTATCTTGACCAAGTATCTAGCCTCAGTGTACATCTTTACCCAGCTTTCCTCTCCTCCAGGAAATGATCCACTAGACTTGATAGCGCATGCCAACACTAATCTCAGCACTTGGGAGACTGAGGCAGGAGGGTCCCGGGAAGATTCCAGGCTGGAGGCCTGCCTGAGCTACCTAGAGACCCTATCCAAAAAAAAAAAAAAAAAAAGGTAGAGGGTGATTCCTCAAAGAAAAAGTTCTTCCACAAATGACCAGGAGATGTCGCTGCAGATAGTACCGGTCACACTGTTTTTCTCTTGTGGATTTATTCCACTGTGGTTTCTCTACTCCCTTAAACCCGTGGGCAGCCTGTTCTCTTTCTCCTTGCCCTGAAACCCTGCCTGGTGCTTTCCTGATGTCCTGACATGCTGGAGGTGGTGACAGAGCCAACATGGTGACTGGGTTCTTCCCTGCTGTATTTTTTATTTTTTGGTTTTTTGAGACAGAGTATAGGGAATAGTCAGTCTCTCCTTGAACTTACTATGTAGACCCACCTGGCCTCAGCCTCTCAGGTAGCTAGGACTATGGGCACGCGCCGCCACACCTGGTCTCTTCATCATCATTTTCATAACATTTATTTACCAAGACTCAACCTGTTCTGTCTACCTCACCCTGACTCGCTAGACCCCGAGTCTGTTAATGTGTGTAGGGGTGCCAAGTTCCAAATTTCTCCCACTCCTCAAAATGGCCCCAATTTTCCAATATTAGCATTGAAAGACTTGGTGATGCATTAATCCACCTCAACTTCTAGAAGTATCTGTGCTTTTAGCAAAAAAAAAAAAAAAAAAAAAAAAATCATCTCTACACACCCCTAGGTTGCTGGGGATATAGCTCAGTGATAGGCCCAAGGCCCTGAGTTTGACCTCCTGTACAAAAACAAAGAAACAGCCCCAGGACACAGGAAATGAGCATTCCTGAGGCGAACTAAGTGACTTATCCAAGGGGAATCTGTGACAGTCCTGGGACCAGACTGTGACAGCCGAGATCTGGTATAAAAACACATCATGGCTGGGGATTTAGCTCAGCAGCACAAGCGCCTGATGGCATGTATAAGGTCATGAGTTTGATCCCCGGTACCAAAAAAAGAAAGAAAGAAAGAATAATAATAATAATAATAATAATAATAAACAGTCATCCCGAGCCAATCCACCCCTTTCTCCGTGGTTTCTGTTTGCTCCTCTTACTTGGTCTCCCATTTGCCTTGAGTGTGTAAAACTCAATTGAGAATTACTTTCTGAATCAACAGCTTTACAGGCATCTTTCCCCAGCAATAGCCTTAGAACAAATTTTTCTAAACTCCAACTCTGTTTACCTTCATCCTAAAATGTTCCCAAGGCCCTGGACTTTAGAGAGAAAATGTTCCCACTTCACACAGTTTGGTTTCACCCCAGTGCTGACAAGGATTGTGAGCCCCTCATCTAATGAAGGTGCCCACGGCCGGCGCGTGTCCCCGTGTCTCCCCTCCTGCCAGTCGGCGAGCTCCGGCGCAGGTCTGCCCGACTCCTCAGCCTCCCTCACCCTGACAACGCCCATGAACCCACACGGGACACCGGCGTGCAGGGCAATGACGCGTTCCAAAGCCACCGCCTTCCCAACCCGGCTGCTCCTCCCAGAACACGCAGAACCTGAGCAGCCCCACACACCTAAAATATTATTTGGTTGCTGCCATGGAAACAAGCCATGGAAAGAGAGAGCCCGGGGTCCCAAACAGGGGTGACCCACAGGCCTCCTGCTACCCTGGGCATGGTCCTCGATAAGGGACTAAAAAATAGAATAATGTGCACATCTTCCTTGTGAAGCAGAACTTCACCAAGTGTGGTGGTGCACCCCTGTAGCCCCCGAACTCTGAGCATCACAAGGCAGGAGGATTGCAAGTTCAAGCCCCATCTAGACAAGTAAACGATTTAGCAAGAGCCTGTCTCAAATAAAAATATAGAAAACAGACTGGGGATTAGCTCCTTGCAAAGGCCTTACTTGTCCATCCCCAGCACCACAAAAACATACACCAAAAAAGTCAGAAGTTTTCTGGACTTGCATTTATTTTATGTTGTAGTGTTTAAACACTGCAGTGGGGGCCAGACAACTCTCTTCAGGCCTCCGAGCCTCGTTCCAACTCCACCGAAGGAACTCTTCTCATCAGGGACCGACGCACTCCACCCTATCCTCTGCTTCCATAGGAGTGGAAACTGCCATTCAAACGCCCTACCTGGGTTGGAAAACGAGGCTGTAAACGCAAGACCTGTGGGCTTTCTTTAGCCAAAAGGCACAGAAATGCATTTTGTTTGGTTTTCATGAGTTAAAATTTGAAAATATTTACATTAAAATGTATTTTTTGGCTGAGAAATGCTCTTTAATTATGCACTACTGATAAACAATATATTCATGACTAATATTTCATTCATGTTGTGAAATTGTGGGTATTACATAATAATTTGCATCCAGATTTGAATATTATTTACATTTTTAGGATTTTTTTCCAATAGGAGTTCTCACATGATTTTTCATGTTGTATCCAAATAATTAGGGCTTCTGCTCAGTGTCTGTTCTTATATCTGTAAGGTCTTCCAATAGTGTACATTATTATGAGACTTTGGATAGGAGAGAGAGAAAACATTCCCCCATTCCGTATATTCAGATTTTTCTCCAGAATGAGTTTTTTTGTGTCATGTGTTTTTCTCACTTTAACAATGGAAGAGGCCGGGGGTATAGTGCAATGGTAGAGAGAGCACTTGCCTAGCATGTGCAAGGCCCTAGGTTCGATCCCCAGAAAAGAAGGAAAAAAAAAATACAAAACATGAAACTCACCACTGAACTCAGAGTGCCCACGGCCAGGGAGGGCAGGACACCCGCGCCTGTGCTGCTGGAGATCCGGTTGCTCTCTTTGGGCTCAAGTGGGCTTCACTCTTTCATGAGGCCTGCCTGGTTCCGGTGCCAAGGGATTTAGTTTGAGATCCTTTAAGGCTTTAATCCCCACTGAACCGCAGAGTTTGTAGCAAAGGAAGCTCACTAAGGCTTTGATGACTATTTTCACCCCCCTGTGAATGAAGACCTGCAGCACAGAGCTCCAGCTCCGCAGGTATAGATAGTTGCTGACCACCACAGGAGGCAAGAAGACTGAGTCTGAGGTCACAAGCATGATATACATGCGGAGTGCAAACGTGGCCCACCCATCAGGAGTGTGCCTGCCTTGCCAGGCCCTCGCAATTGGCTGTGGCTTTCTCCTAGCTTGGCAGTACTGAGTGGCAAATAGCCTGAGTTCACTTTGCAGGATCCAATTGAGGTTTCACTGGCCAAGCTAGCTGGCACAGGCCACCCCAACCCTAATGTCAAGCACAGCAGAGGTCACTAGACCACCTGGCTGAATTTACAGAAAACCTCCATGCTGCTTACCACGGGACACTTCAGGCAGTAGGTTTAGTCCAAACCATGCATTTCCTGGCCAGAAAGAGGGGGTGGGGTACCTGTAGCCCTGAGGGGCCCCAACAATGCTCCTTTTTTCCTAGGGGTACTCTCCCCCCCACACACAGCGAAGCCCAAGAGGGTCACTGCCCACCCTGTCATTCTCTATGGTTATGTCCTGAGCTAAAATACAAAGCTGCTTTGAAGTGAAACTTGTAATTCTTTTACTTCCTGCCCTAAAACAAAACAAAACAACAAACCAAAACAAAGGGCTAGGTGTGTGGTTCAGGGAGTAGAGTTGGTTTAGCATCCTGGTTCAATGTAGAGAAAGGAAATCCAATTACCAAAGGGTCCACAATACATCAAAATCCAGACCCTAATGGTGTTGTCCTCCTTTTTGTATACCACAGGAAAAAAAAAAAATCTGCTTTTCACCCAACTTGTAATGTTTGTTGACTCAGATCATGTGGAGAAAAAACCTGTTGGATTGCATTATTCAAAACCGTCTCCTAGGTTTGCAAGAAAACAAAAGGTTGGTCCTCGGGAATCTCCACCTCAGCAAAGGCTGACACCTCCTAGATTTTTCCAGAGGCCTTGTGACAAATCAAGGAAAGACAAATCAAGTGCCTCTTCCCACTAGGTGTCGCACTAAACAATGGGGAACATGGACAACCAGGTCTTTCAGTTGTCCTGTCAGAAATATAAAACCATCAAAGGAGCTGCAGGGAAGCCTATTCCTGAATTTTCATAACTGCAGCCCCAAAATTTTCTTCTGATGTGCCCTTATAGGCAGGGCTTTTAGAGTTTGGCATTGTTGTGCATTTTTTAAAAAAGCAAATCTCTCCAGTTAGGGGAATACCTACTCTCTACCTAACAGTTGGAATAGAAGATACTTTTGAGCATATTCCAAATTACAGTTTCACTTTCACAATATATTTTCAAATGTTAATACTACAACTTCATTGGTCAAATGATTATTAGAATAGGAATAAGAAAAACTGCTATGGGGTAAATGGGTAATGATTTATGGATTTCAGTTTCTTTTTAGGAAAGTGGGAACAATACTTGTTTTACAGGATTAGTTCTGAAAACTAATAATATGATGCATGAAGTGTCAGAGTTCTTTCAAAAATTTATACTGTGATCTTTCCAGGAGTCATGGTCATGCTTTCAAAGGAGAGTTAGATATTCACCTGTGAACAGGTTCTAATACAACTTTTTAAGCCAGTAAAGAACTAAAGTAACACTCAATCTAGTTTTATTATAAAAGCAAGTATACTACAAAAAGTTTACTGACCTGTGGAATAACATGCAGTTAGCTAGAGGTAAAATCTGGAATCTGAGACCTATTGATCACCACCATTTCCCCTTGCCTCAGTAACTACATTCGCCTATCAGAAACCTGCAGAGCCAATAGAGGCAATCTGCGGGAAGTTTTCATTTCTTCTCCTCAAAGGTTTGTATCCACCTAGAGACTCAGTTTCTCTACATTCACATAGTTGGGGACACCATGGAAAGGAGAAGCGTGGCCAGTTAGGAAAAGATGATTGCAATAATGACCAGAAATCCCTGCACAACTACAGTCCTCCTGGAGTTCATTTTGGAGAACTCAGACCAATATGTTGTATTTTGCCTGGACCAGTCCTAGAAGTGGTTGAAACATTCAACCCTTGGCTTGCAGGCCAGGAGGTGCGGTGGGGTGGGGTAGGGAGCTTGCGTTATATTTTTGCAGGGGAAACCAGAGGGTGGATGGCCAGCCCAAACCCCTTTCTCTCACGAGTGGCTCTCCACAATGAGAGGCTAGGTCCAACGATGAGCCTGGGGTTGGGGAGAATAAGCGCCAGCAGAGGCAGGTGAGGGGCAATGTTGGGCGGCCTAAATCTTCTGCAGGATGCCCAGTAGGCACTTGCTCAACCATCCTTAAGGGCCAATCCTGGACAAGGCACTAACCTAGTTGTTTAGCTGGGCACCCAGAAGTAAGCTCAGGCGCCATCCTTTGCAGCAGCACAATGAAAACCAGAGAGCATGAGCTCAGTAGTTATTTCAATGTTGCAAGGTATCCTGAACCTCTACTACAAAGATCAACACCTTGGTTTACTTGGAAAAAAATAAATCATGGTCCCTATTTAGTACTTTTCCTCATACAGAGACACTTTTCCCCTCCTCCAGTCAACAGGATCATTAATCCCTAAAAAACGATTTGAGGGTTTGCCAAGCACTTAGGTTTTTAATGCCAGACCTTTCACAACTTAGGGTGTGTGTGAGGGGGCGCAGCTCAATGTCCTTGCAATGCAAAGAACAGGTATTGGTAGAAACACAGGCGGCTTACGAACCACCCTGCACAAAGAAATTTGGTGGAAGCCAATCCCTACATCTAGAAATCATTTCCACTCTTGAGTTGTCAAAATATCAGAAAAACGGAAAGGACTGGCAAGTTGGCAAACCCCAAACAGGAACCATGTCTGCGTCCTTGGGATCTCAGCAGTCGACGACCCCAAATCAACTCGATCATGGGAAACCCCAGGGAAAGAAGGTTTCTTGCAGGGGCTCAGGATTACTGGGCGCAGGCTACAGGGAAGTACCTGGGAGGAGGGGGCCTCATCGAGAGGACTTTCCAGCCACTCAGAGCTCGTCAGAAAGTTCTCTGACAATGACCCCAGTGGCTCATCGCAGGGAGTTTCTCTGATGAACCCCAGCTCAGGGTTTAGGTGCACAGCAGAGGACGAGTCCAGTTCTCTTTTCTGGTCTGACTGGCTTGGAAATTCCCCGCGCCTGACCCCGCCCCGGAGAAATCCCCTGCCAGCGTTTATAGGGCGCCGCGGCGGCGCTGCCGAGCCCACAACAGCCCGAGCTCGCCATCCTGCCCGCCAGCGACACACACAGCCAGGAGGCCAGCGACACCACTGCGAGGAAGCCGGCGACGCACACAGCGAGGCCGGCGACGCGACGCACACCGCGAGGACTACAGCGCGCAGCCTGCGGCCGAGCGCACCCGGAGCGCGCGCCATGTTCCAGCCGGCCGAGCGCATCCAGGAGTGGGCCATGGAGGGGCCCCGGGACGGGCTCAAGAAGGAGCGCCTGCTGGACGACCGCCACGACAGCGGCCTGGACTCCATGAAGGACGAGGAGTACGAGCAGATGGTGAAGGAGCTGCGGGAGATCCGCCTGGAGCCGCAAGACCCGCCGCGCGGCATCGAGCCCTGGAAGCAGCAGCTGACGGAGGACGGAGACTCGTAAGTGCGCGGGCCGAGCGGCGGGGCGGCGGGCGTGGGGCCTGCGGGGGCCGCGGGTGTATGCACGCCCGGAGCCTGCGCGCGGCTGCAGGGCTACGCGGGCTGCGGGGCTGGGGCAGGGGTCGCGGGGAGCCCCCGTGCAGGCCGGGGCGCCACACCCCCTCCCCCTTCCCCGCCCCGGCGATTCGACTCGCGGGGGGCGGGGACGCCGAGTCCAGGGTTGCATAAGGCGGGAGGGAGTTTCTGGGCCCCGGCGGGCGCCGCGAGGCCGGGAGGGGAAGTACAGGGCGTTCCGACCCGGGGAGGGGGAGGGGGGCCAGGCCGGCGCCGTCGCGCAGGGGGTGGGGCCCGGAAAGTCCCTGGGCGCCTGCCAGGAACACTCAGCTCATAATAACCGCGCGGAAAACACCGCGGCCTCGGCCTCCAGAAACCCCGGCCTTGCGCAATCCCCACAGCCCGGCCCCACGCAGCGCGCTCACCACCCCGGGGGGTTTCCCTCTTCGCCCTCAGGTTCCTGCACTTGGCCATCATCCATGAAGAGAAGGTGCTGACCATGGAAGTGATCCGCCAGGTGAAGGGAGACCTGGCCTTCCTCAACTTCCAGAACAACCTTCAGCAGGTGCGCTGGTCACCCAGCCCTGTGCCCGCTCTGACCCTGACCCCAAAGTGGAGCCGGGTATAGCGCAGTCGCCCCCAGATCCTTTCTAAATTGACAGTCACCATTTTTCATCTGCCCCAGCCTTTCACACACAAATCAGGCAACCTCCTAGGGACTGAAGAACTTCACACTCCTTTGATGAGGTCTTTATGACCCGCCAGGGGCCCCTGGAATTGTCTGGCCCCCTGAACCTGGTTGGCAGGAGCAATGTCCACAAGCAGATATCAGGAGCTTGGGGAACTCAGATTGTGGGTTTGCTCTGTGGCTCATCCTCTTCCCGTTCCTCTTCCGTCTGCAGACTCCACTGCACTTGGCTGTGATCACTAAGCAGCCTGAAATTACTCAGGCACTTCTGGAAGCTGGCTGTGATCCTGAGCTCCGGGACTTTCGAGGAAACACCCCCCTACACCTTGCCTGTGAGCAGGGCTGCCTGGCCAGTGTTGGAGTGCTGACGCAGACCTGCACCACGCAGCACCTCCACTCCATCCTGCAGGCCACCAACTACAACGGTACGTCCTGCCTATGAGGTGGCCGACAAGCGTGGTGGATTGACTTAGGGCAAGACCTTAAGCTCCCAGTATGAGAAAGATTTTATACAGTTCATTGAGAACCCAGATACTGAGTTCTTAAAACTCAGAAGACATGTCCTATATAAGGGTAGGAGAAAGCATCTATCATGGGTGAGGTTTGAACGAGTAGTAACACATTTCTGCCTTTTGTTTTTCTAGGCCACACGTGTCTGCACTTGGCCTCTATCCATGGCTACCTGGGCATCGTGGAGCTCCTGGTGTCCTTGGGCGCTGATGTCAATGCCCAGGTGAGTGCCTCATGCTGCCAGATGGAGGGGTCCGGCTCCTATGCACTCCCATGCTTTGGTTGCAAGCAGCAGTTCCAAACTCAGCCCTAAGGATCTCAATCTCTTTCGGTCTCAGGAGCCTTGCAATGGCCGGACGGCCCTCCACCTCGCAGTGGACCTGCAGAATCCTGACCTTGTGTCACTCTTGTTGAAGTGTGGGGCTGACGTCAACAGAGTCACCTACCAAGGTTACTCCCCGTATCAGCTCACCTGGGGCCGGCCAAGCACCCAGATCCAGCAGCAGCTGGGTCAGCTGACCCTCGAAAACCTTCAGATGCTGCCAGAGAGCGAGGATGAAGAGAGCTACGACACAGAGTCGGAGTTCACAGAGGACGAGGTGAGGCTCCTTTAACGTCTCAGCACTCTGCCCCAAATTAGGAGAGGGCCATTCTTTCTCCTCCAGAGAGGCTGAAACTATTGGTCATAAGGGTTGCTTATTCCCCAGACTTCATTGTCCGTAATCAGTATCCCAGGATTGTGTCACTTTCTGTGGTTTTAATAGCTTACATTTTGGGGAGGACTAGGAGGTGAACCTAGGCCCTCACACATGGTAGGCATGTGCTTCCCACTGAGCTGTACCCCCAGGATAGCGTAACTGCTTTCTTTTTTTAATGACTTTCTGAGTATCTCACTATGTAGTCTAGGCCAACCTTGAACACACTAAGGAACCCAGGCTGGGCTCAAATTTGGCGACCCACTTGCCTCGGCCTCTGGGATTACAGGCATGTATGTGCCTCCATGTCTGGCCAGTTTAGTCTTTTAAAAGTGGAGGAGTATTAAAGGAAAACTCCCTCCACCTGTATGGTTCATTATATTTTGGTTATGGAGAAAGGAGTCCAAAAATACTTGAGTTACTGCCAGTAGCAGCCCTCTCTCTGGTCAGCCCAAATTCCTTGGCAGAGTTCCACAAGTTTAATATGTCTTTTTTTTTCCTTCTGTTTTTAGCTGCCGTATGATGACTGCCTGTTTGGAGGTCAGCGTCTGACATTATGAGTGGAAAGTATCAAGAAGGACATGGACTTTGTATATTTGTACAAAAAAGAGAGTTTTATTTTTCTAAAAAAAATAAGAAAAAAGAAAAAAAAAGTTCGAAGGGTATTCTTACCATCACACTGCGCACGGCCTGGCCCCAGACGGAGTACGGCAGATCCACCCTCGTTTTGTAACTCGTGAATTTGCCGTGGGGGAACAAGGAAGATCTTTGGAATGCAAAGCCAGCCCTCTAACTTTGCCTTGGTGGGATTTGGGGAGAAAGTTGTCCAGAATTTGATGAAAGGACCGCATTTATTTATTGTGCTTTTGATTGAATCACCATGGAGTTAGTGGCCGAGCCTGGTTCTGTCCCTGAGGGGTAACAACCAGGTGGGCCCTGGTGTGGGGTTAGAAGTCACTAACAGATCTGTGTTACCCTCCTGTAAATGGTGTAGATAGTGTATTTTGCTGGTAATTATTTTGGTACTTCTGAGATGTATATTTATTAAACAGATTTTTACAAACAGAATTGTGGTGATCACTGTCTTGGGACTGTCAGGGGACCCCATTCTGAAAGCCGCGGGATGCTCAGGTGGGTAGAGGGGGCGTGGAGTGTTTTCGGAGAAGAGTTTCTCACACACGCAGCCTCCCACCCGGCTTTACAGGCAGCCCTGGGCCCTGTGTGGGAGGGAGGCTGTCAGAGCCTCGGTGGGAAGTGCCTGTCATCGCGGGGCAGCAGCGCGCTGCTTGGGCTCTGGCTGGCAGGTTCGCTGTTGTCATTCTGTCTCCCCTTGGTTTAGGCTATTTCTGGACCCCTGCTTCTACTCTGGGAAATTATGTTGGATAAGCGGATGCTCACTTTTTTTTTTTTTTTTTTTTTTTTTTTTTTTTTTTTTTTTTTTTTTTTTTTTTTTTTTTTTTTTTTTTTTTTTTTTGGTAGTACTGGAAATTTCACACTGAGTTACAGCCCCAGTCCTTCAGTCCTTTCTATTTTTCATTTTGAAATAGGGTCTCACTAAATTGCCCAGGCCAGACTTGAACTTGTGTTCCTCTTGTTTCAAGGCTCCTAGAGTGCTGGGGCTATAGGCATGCACCACCATGCCAGCTTCTGAATTCCTATTTTATAGTGATGGGAAAGATTTCAGCTGTCATAGTAGAAGTTCCTAAGGACATGGAATCAACAATGGGACATTCCTGTCATCTCAGCAAGTTCTTTACCTCTCAGGCTTAGTTTTCTCATTTAAAAACTGGGCTGATGCGAGCATTGCACAAGACAATGGTTGTTAAAATGCAGCAGAGTGCGAGGCATGTAGTTCTAAAGAAAAATACAGGATATAGCCCAACACTGTATTTTGCAGTGGAAAACATCCAGAGGGAATGGCCTGTCCAAGGTGACCTTGCAGGAGGCAGGTGGGTGGTTTACTTACAATTTCCAGGCAGTAAAACACTCAAATGCATTGACTACCTATGTTGCTATTGGCTGTAGCATAAAAATGATAAAAAGCTTGAAGAATCTTCTCTAGCTCTGTCTACTAATTCTGAATGGTTCTACAGATTTCACAGTAAATCAGTAACTTGTGAAAGGTGGGTTTAGACGCTCTATGGTTAGTGTTTTTATCTCTCGTGTGTATTTCTTGCATAGGTGGGAAGGAATAAGATTTAAGACATTCTCTGAAATCCAAAATGGTTGTCAAATGTGGTGGTGCACACCTATAATCCCAGCACTCATGTGGTGGTGCACACCTATAATCCCAGCACTCTGGGAGGCCGAGGTAGGTGAAACACAAGTTTGAACTCAGCCTGGGCAACTTTGCAGCTTAATGAGACCCTATTTTAAAAGTAAAAAATAAAAGGGAAATGAGATATAGGCTCAGTGAGAAGGCCCTGGGTTTAACCCTTGTTTCAAAACAAAACAAAAACAGCAGAAATGTGCATAAACACAATTCGTGTACACTATACTTAAGGAGACAGTGCTATTACATTACCTTTCCTGATGTACAAGTGAAGTCAAAGTCAAATAAATATGATCACCTTCCTTTCAGGGCAAAAAGGACCCAATAGTTGGAGGTTCCTTTACAGAAAGGGCACTGCCAAAGACCCAGTCGCAGCCTGCTGGGTCCCCTTCCTGCAGCCTCAGTCCATCAGCCAAGCACTGTGGGGCTGCTTCCCACGTGGGTTGTTTGTGGCAGAATGTCCCAGCTCACCCTGAACGTCCTTGTCCACTCCAGAGCCCGTGAACATAGATGCAAATGCTCCCACGTGAATGTTGGTTTGGGTTCGGTTCAGACCGGATGCAGTGGGGGAGGGGAGATAGCCACACTCTGGTACCCAAAAGAACAAAGGTTGGAAACTTGGCTGTCCAGTTTTGGAATAACGCCCTTAGCACTTCCTACTTGGTCAGAAATGACCTGTCTGCCCCCTGCAATGGCACTGAACATGTGCTGATTCGCCCCGATGTGTCCATTCTAGTTCTGTGCCGGAAAGTTGGGGAAACAAGACAAACGGATATGGCCTCCCCCACCTCGGCCTCCCTAAAGACCTCCCTTTCTATTCCTCCTCAGCCAGGTTTTCACTGTAGTCCAGGCTGGCCTCCAACTCTCTAAGTAGCCCAAACTAGCCTCAAACTCATGGTCCTCCTGTTTCAGCCTCCCCTGTGCTGGGGTTACAGGCCTCCACCACAGTTCCCGGGGAGACCAGCTCCCCACTGGGGGCTCCCTCTCTGTGGTCACAGCAGGGAGGGGCCTCTCCTGAGCCTTGGATGCCCACTGCTCTATCTAGGCTTCAGCTTTTCTCTTCAAGATCCCAACCTTCAAGTTGGGCTTGTCATTTGCAAAAATTGAAGGTAGCTGGGCATAGTTATGGATTAAATCAGTCCTGGTTCCACACTTATGTCCTTCGTTCCTTCCCTCCCTCCTTTCTCTTTCTCTTCTCTCTTCCACAGTGTGGATTGAACCCAGGGCCTTCTCACTGAGCTTCATCCTTGGTCCTTTTTAATATTTTTACTTTGAGACAGTCTTACTAAGTCACTAAATTGTTCAGGCTGGGCTCAAATTTGTGATTCTCCTGCCTCAGCCTCCCAGAAAGCTGGGATTACAAGCATATGCTATCATATCCAGCCTCTTGTTTTCTTTTCTTTTTTTTTTTTTTCTTCCTTTCCATCATGTCAATGGGTGGGTGGGTGGCTGGAGCTTAGAGTTCCCAAAAGGAAAAGTTTTACATGGAAACATTTCATCTGTAGCAAGCCTTCATATTTCTAAGCAAACAAGAACAAATGTTTTCAAAGAAAACACTTTAGTAGGCCAAGAGCCTTCGTTTCCACACTGAGTTTCTCCTAGAAGCTAAAGGTCCTGTGGGGACAGGTAAGGGAGCCTGGGGAAAGAGGGAAGTGACACAGGGTGGGAATAAAAAGTCACGTCAGCAACTTCCTTGAATTTAGTTCCTTGATTCTTTCTGCTTGCCTCACCCAGCAGGATAAATTTCCTTTCTGGGTCACAAGTACCAAGCTGCTTCCTAAAGGAAAGGGTTTGCTCTTAAGCAAGGAATGGACTCCAGGCTGAGCAATCCGAGGCCTTCCTCTGGGCTCTGGACGTGCTGATGGCTGGGTGCTGGAGGGGATGTACACTGAAACTCCAAATGCTACTGGGAATGATTAAGTGGTGACAGGTAGACCTGAGTCACAGGGACGGAGGCTTCCTTCATCCCCCTTTGTGCCAGATGTTCACTAACTCGCCC
>RJWM01031316.1:0-22565 GCA_004363535.1 Dasyprocta punctata
AAAAAAAAAAAAAAAAAAAAAAAAAAAAAAAAAAAAAAAAAAAAAAAAAAAAAAAAAAAAAAAAAAAAAAAAAAAAAAAAAAAAAAAAAAAAAAAAAAGCAAGAGACCATGAAAAATCAATCCAACAGCTACAAGATAAAGAAAGGAAGAACAACATAAGATTGATTGAGTCAATGAGAAAGTTGGAGACAGTACAAATGCTATTTAAAAAAAACTCTTCACAGAAATAATGGCAGAAAACTTCCCAAGCATGATTTTGTGTGTGTGTGTGTGTGTGTCACCAGGGATCGAACTCACAACCTCAAGCTGAAGCCTGCCAGATAGGCGCTTAAACCACTGAGCCAAACTCCCAGTCCTAATGTTTTGAGGCAGAGTCACACTATGTAGCTCAGGCTGGCCTTGTGCTCGTGTTGTAGCCCAAGCCAGCCTGGAACTCACAATGCTCCTCCTGCCTCAGCCTCCCGAGTGCTGGGATTAAAGGCATGCACCACCATGCCTGGCTCTAAGAATTTGACATACAAATAAATGAAGCATATAGAACTTTAAATAGCTGTGATCAAAATAAATCTACACCAAGACATAGAATAATCAAGATTCCAGAAATCCAGCACAAGAACAAAATATTAAAAGCAGAGAAAATAAACAAATCACATATAAAGGAAAGCCCATCAGAATCACAACAGACTTCTCAACATAAATCCTCAAATCAAGGACAGCTTGGAGTGAGGCATTTGAAGTCCTAAAAGAAAACAAACTCCAACTCAGATTGATGTCTTAGTTACTTTTTTCTCATTGCTGAGACAAAATACCCGACACCCAAGATTAAGAAAGGAAAGGCTTGTTTAGTTCACAATTTGTGGAGGTTTCATTCCATAATCAGCTGGCTCTAAGGCAGGGTGGCACATGGCAGAGGAAGTATCGTTCATGATGGCAGAAGACAGCAAAAGCTACAAAAGCAAAAAGGGCAGAGCTCTCAGTGACTCTGTCCCTTATATTGTATGTACACCACCCACCTTAGGATGGGTGTAACACTCACATGCCTATTCCCAGCATTAGACCATGAATCAGTCAGAAACTCTAGAAGCTTGCCTCCATGACCACATGAGGCTTTGAGGGGGACAACCAGATACAAACTATAACACATGCAAAACTACCTTTCAAAATTGATGGAGAAATAAGATACTTCCATGACAAAGAACACCTGAAGAAATTCAGGACCACCAAACCAGCACTTCAGAATGCTCTGAAGCCTGTATTAGAAAGAGAAAGTGAAGACCACAATAACAAGAACACCAATAGAAAGAAACCATGAGACAGGGCAAGCAATTAAACAGAAGGGAAAGATAGGGGATCGATAAGAAAATAATACGAGAAATATATGCCAGTACATATCTGTTATAACCATCAAGGTAAATGGTCTCAAAAGAAACAGACTGGCAGAATGGATCAAGAAGCAAGATTCAATAATATGCTACATTTAAGAAACATATTTAACTCAAAATGAAATTCATAGACTGAAAGTCAAAGAATGGAAAACAATACTTCATGTGACAGGAAAAAGCATGGGTAGCTATTCTATCTGGAGACAATGTGAACTTCAAGCCAAGATTGATCGAAATAGACAGGAATCCCAGCACTCTGGAGGCTGAGGTAGGAGGAGTGTTGTGAGTTCGAGGCTGACTTGGGTTACAATGTGGGCACAAGGCCAGCCTGAACTACATAGTATGACCCTGTTTCAAAAAACTAGGGCTGGAAGTTTGGCTCAGCAGCTTAAGCGCCTGCCTGGCAGGCATGAGGTTGTAAGTTTGATCCCTGGTGGCACAAAAAACAAAACAAACAGATGAAGAAGGTCACTACATACTTGTTAAAGAAAGATTTCTTTTTTTTTTTTTTTTTTTTGGCGGCACTGGGGATCGAACTCACAGATTTCTTTTTTTTTTCTTTTTCTTTTCTTTTTTTTTCCCCCAGCACCGGGGATTGAATTCACAACCTCACGCCTGCCAAGGCAGGCGGTTAAGCCACTGAGCCAAACTCCAAGCCCTGGTTTTTTGAAGCAGGGTCGCACTATGTAGCTCAGGCCAGCCTTGCACTCGCGTTGTGGCCCAAGCCGGCCTTGAACTCACAACGCTCCTCCTACCTCAGCCTCCCAAGTGCTGGGATTAAAGGCGTGTGCCACCATGCCCGGCTTGTTAAGGAAAGATTTCAAGAAGACATAACAGTCATAAATATATGTATACCAAATACTGGCCCACCCAACTACACAAAGCAAATATTAACAGACATTAAAAACCAAATAAGCACTATATTATATTATAATGGGGGACCTTAATATCCTAATCTCACAATTAGATAGATCAACCAGACTAAAAAAAATCAACAGAGAAGTATCAGAATTAAAACAAACCTGTGAATAAAAGGACTTAGTAGATGTCTACAGGGTGTTCCACTATACGACATCAGAATACACATTCTTCTCAGTCGTACATGGTACATTCTCCAAAAGAAACCACATATTAACCCATAGAACATGCTTAGGTAAATGCAAAGGAATTGAAATTATTCCATACATATTATCAGATCATACTGCAGTGAAACTGGAAATCAACAGCAGAAGAAACCACAAAAACTACATAAACACATGGAAATTAAGCAACACCCTCTCCAACAACCAATGAGTCACAGATAAAATTAAAGAAGAAATGTAATAGTATCTATAATTAAATGAAAATGCTGATACAACATACCAAAACTTACGGGGTGCAATGTAAGCAGTTTTAAGAAGGAAATTTATAGTAGTAAATTCTCACATCAGGAAAACAAAATGAGCTCAAATAAATAACAATATTGAAGCTGGGCGTCGTGGCGCATGACTTTAATCCCAGGACTCGGGTAGCTGAGGTAGGAGGAGTGTGGTGAGTTTGAGGTTGGCTTGGGCTACAACACACGAGGTCGGCCTGAGCTACATAGTGTGACCCTGTCTCAAAAAAACTAGGGCTGGGAATTTGGCTCAGTGGCTTAAGCGCCTGCCCTGGTAGGTGCGAGGTTGTTAGTTCGATCCCGGGTGGCATTAAAAATAAATAAATAAATAAGTAAACAACAATGTTGAACTTCAAACTCCTAGAAGAGGAACAACAAAGCAAATGCAAAACTCAAACAAGAGAGGAAATTATAAAGATCAGAGCAGAAATCAATGCAAATGAGACTAAGAAAACAATAAAAAGAATCAATGACTTGAAGAGTTGGTTCTTTGAAAGATGAAATAAAATTCATAACCTCTAGCCAATCTTGTCAAAAAGAGGAAAGAAAAGATACAAATTCAAGCAATTAGAAATGAAAATAGTAAAATCACAACAGATTCTGTGGAAATCCAGAAGATCATCAATACCTACTTCAAGAACTTGTACTCTAATAAGATGCAAACACAGAAGAAATGGACAGATTCCTGGACACATATGAATTATCAAAACTCAATAAAGAAGATCTAAAAATTCTACATAACTCTATAGTGAAGTTGAAAATGTAATTATTATTTTTGTGTGTGTATGGCACTGGGGATTGAACTCACAATCTCACACCTGCCAGGACAGATGCTTAAGCCACTGAGCCAAACTCCCAGCCCTGGTTTTTTGAGGCAGGGTTGCACTACATAGCTCAGGCCAGTCTTGCGCTCGCATTGTAGCCCAAGCTGGCCTCGAACTCACAATGCTCCTCCTACCTCAGCCTCCGGAGTGCTGGGATTAAAGGCGTGCGCCACCAAGCCCGGCTTGAAAATGTAATTAAAAACCTACCAACAAACAAAAACCCAGGCCCTGGTGGACCTAGATGCAAAAATCTTCAGTAAGATACTAGCAAACAGAATGCAGCAAATCATCAAGAAGATTATATACCATGACCAAGTAGGGTTCACCTCAGGGATGCAGGAATGGTTCAACATACACAAATCAATAAACATAAGATACCATATCAACAGAGCCAAAGACAAAAATCACCTGATTATCTCAATAAATGCAGAAAAAGCATTTGACTGAGTTCAACGTCTATTCATGATGAAAACCATACAGAAAATTGGAATAGATGGTGGTTATCTCAATCTAAAGAAGTTCATCTATGACAAATCAACAGGTAGTCTCATATTAAATGTTCAAAAACTGAACTCTTTCACTCTAAAATCAGGAAAAAGGCAAGGATGTCCACTATCACTACTGTTGTTCAATATAGTTCTGGAAACATTAGCCAGAGCAATTAGACAAGAGAAAGAAATAAAAGGAATAAGGATATGAAAGGAAGAAGTTAAATTATTCTTATTTGCAGATGACATGGCATTCTACATAGACAACCCTAAAAATTCCACCAAAAAACTTGTAGATTTAATTACCAAATTCAGTAGTGTAACTGGATATAAAATCAACACTCAAAAATCAATAACAAGCCAGGCGTGGTGGCGCACGCCTTTAATTCCAGCACCCTGGAGGCTGAGGTAGGAGAAGTGTTGTGAGTTCGAGGCCGGCTTGGGCTACAATGCAAGCGCAAGACCGGCCTGAGCTACGTAGTGCGACCCTGCCTCAAAAAACTAGGCCTGGGAGTTCAGCTCAGTGACTTAAGCGCCTGCCCTGGCAGGTGGCAAGGTTGTGAGTTCGATCCCTGGTGCCGCAAAAAAAAAAAAAAAAAAAAAAAAAAAAAAAAAAAAAAAAAAAAAAAAAAAAAAAAAAAAAAAAAAAAAAAAAAAAAAAAATCAATAACATTCCTGCATACAAACAACAAACTCACTAAGAGAGAAATTAGGGAAACAACACCCTTCATAATAGAACCCAAAAGAATGAAATACTTAGGAGTCAATCTAACAAAGGAAATAAACGATCTGTACACTGAAAATTACAATACTCTAAAAATGGAGATAGAAGAGGATATCAGAAAATGGAAAGATACCCCTTGCTCATAGATAGGAAGAACCAACATAGTAAAAATGGCCACACTCCCTAAATTATTATACAGATTTAATGCAATCCCAATCAAAATACCATTAGTATACCTCACAGATCTAGAGAAAGCATTCCTAAAGTTCATTTAGAGCTAGAAGAGACCTAGAATTGCAAAGCAGTCCTGAGCAACAAAGGTAAGGCAGGGAACATTACAATTCCTGACTTGAAATTACACTACAAAGTAACTGTGATAAAGACAACATGGTACTGGCAAAACAAAACAAAACAAAACAGATATGAGGATCCATGGAACAGATTAGAAGAAGCAGACACAACTCCAAACACACTCAGTCAGCTTTTGTTTTTTGTTTTTTGTTTTTTTTGTGGCACCGGGGATTGAACTCACAACCTCATGTCTACCAGGCAGGTGCTTAAGCCACTGAGCCAAACCCCCAGCCCCTAAAGATAGCCTCTTTAATAAATGATGCTGGAAAAACTGGCCTTCCCCATGCTAAAGACTAAAACTATACCCATGTCTCCCACCATGCACTAAACTAAAATCAAAATGAATCAAAGATCAAAATATCAAAACAGAAACACTAAATATTCTGAAACAGAGACTAGGCAGAACTCTTAAAGACACAGGTGTAGGCAAAGATTTCACCAAGGAATCCTGATTGTACAGGAAATAATACAAAGAATCAATAACTGGGATCTCATCCTATTAAAAAGCTTCTGCATAACAAAAGAAATCAGCAGGGTGAAAAGATAATCCACAGAGTGGGAAAAAATTGAGCCAGTTATCTTTTAGAAAAGGACTCTTATCTAGAAGATACAAAGAACTGAAAAAAATCAGATCCCCCAAATTTAAAAACTCAATCCAAAAACGGGCATCTAAGATGAATACATACTTCTCAGATGAAGAAATACAAATGGCAAATAAATATATGAAAAAATGTTCAACATCACTGATTATTAGAGAGATGCAAGTTAAAAAATGCTGAGGGGCCAGGGTTTTAGCTCAGTGGCATAAGCTCCTGCTTGGCAGGCATGAGGTTGTGAGTTCGATCCCTGGTACAAAAAAAAAAAAAAAAAAAAAAAAAGAATGCTGAGATTCCATCTTCACTCCAGAAAGAATGGCTATCATCAAGAAATCAACCAGTAACAAATGCAGCAGTGGAGAGCTCTGGGGAAAAAGGAATCCTTCTCCACTGTTGGTGGGAGTGTAGACTGGTGCAACCACTGTGGAAATCAGTGTGGAGATTCCTCAAAAAAGTAGGATTAGAGATCCTATTTGACCCAGCTATTCCCCTTCTGAGTATCTTCCAGGAAGAATTAAAAACATCACACCACAGCAATATAGTGCACCCATGTTTATAGTAGCACAGTTTGTAATAACTAAATCATGGAAACAACCCAAATTCCCATCAACCAAGGGATGGATAAAGATGATGTGGCTTTTTTATATAATGGAGTACTACTTGGCCATAAAGAAGGATAAATTTGAGGCACTTCTAAGTAAATGAATGCAATTTGAGATCATACTCTTAGGTGAAATAAATTGGACTAACACTTGTAAATATCACATTGTCTCCCTAATGTGGAAGCTGAAAGAGTAAATAAAGACCAAAATGTGCAATAGATTAGGAAGAAATTTTTCAAAAGGTGTTATGGTTATGGTTTATACATTGTGTCAACTTGAGAAGTCTAGAAGCTTAATTAAGTAACTCAGCAGCTGTACATGCTGGGGTGTAGAGCACAAGCAGTTACCTGTTCATTGTGTCAATTTGAGGTCAGAAGTTTAACAGAGAGGCTCAGCAGGGAGCCAAGGTTTGTTTTTTGTAAACATCCTCATCCTGTGCAAAGGAAGGCAAGGAGATTTGTGAGTGCTACACCCACTCTGGAGGGTGGGGGGTGTTCTGTGTACAATATAAGGGAGGAGAAGAGGCTTGCTCTGGCCCCCTTTTACTCTGGCTGCTATTGCTCGGGTGCTGCCTTGAACTGTTGCCCCAGTGCCATGCCAGGCTGCCTTGGAGCCAGCTGATTGTGGACTGAAACCTCCAAAAACTGTAAGCTAAATAAACCTTTCTTCCCTAATTTTGGGTGTGGGGTGTTTTGTCCCAACAATGAGTGAAAAATAACTAAGACAAAAGGGAAGAAGAAATTGCTCATTGTGAAATGGGAAAAAACTGCTCAAAAGGAAAGAAGAACAAGGGTGGGGGAAAGGGAAAAGGAAGAATGAGTAAAGGGGAAAAAGATTTTAAAAAAAGGATAAAATGGAAACAAAGCTTTGTAAATTGGGGTGAGGAAAAGGGGGTGAAGGGAGGAGAGGGGATTGGGAAAAATAGAGAAATCAAAATATATACAGGTATAAATTCCCTATGATGAATATGATCATTATGTGTATCTAAAATGTATCAACAAACAATTATTTTAAAAAGTTAAAATGGATCAAAGATCTAAATACCAAAATAGAAATACTAAATCTCCTGGAGGATAAAATAGGTAAAATTCTTAAGACACTGGTGTAGGCAAAGACTTTATGATCAAAACCCTAGTCTCGCAGAAACTTTCAAAAAGAAACAACAACTCAATCTCATCTTACTAAAAAGCTTTTGCAGGGGCCGGGTATGTAGCTCAGTGGCACAGTGCCTGCCTAGCAAGTGCAAGGTCATGAGTTTGAGTCCCAGTACCAATAAATTAATAAATAAAAAGCTTTTGCACAACAAGGGAGACCACCAACAGTGTGAAGAGACAGCCCACATTGTGGGAAAAAATTTTTTTGCCAGCTAGTGCTCAGACAAAAGACTACTGTCTAGAATATATAAAGAACTTTATCAGACCCCCAAATTTAAAGACCCAGTCCAAAAATGGGCATCTCAGATGAATACACACTTTTCAGATAAAAAAGTAGAAACAGTAAATAAATATATGAAAAAATGTTCAATATCGCTGATTGAGACATGCAAATTAAAACAATGCTGAAATTCCATCTCCAGAATGGCTATTATCAAGAAATCAACCAATAACATGTTGACCGGGCTTGGGCAAAAAGAATGCCTGTTTCACTGTTGCTGGGAGTGTAGACTGGTGCAACCACTGTGGAAATCATTGTGGAGATTCCCCAAAAAACTAGGACTTTAGGTTCCATTCAGCTCAGTTATTCCCTTTCTTGGTATCTCCTAGAAAAAACTGAGAACATCATACCACACTGATACATGCACAGCTACGTTTATAGCAGCACAGTTTGTAATAGCTAAATCTTGGAAACAGCCCAAATCCCCATCAACCAATGAATGGATATAGAAGATGTGAGATATATGTATGTATGTATATATATCTGCCATAAAGAAGGATAATCTTGAGACATTTCTAGGTAAATGAATGCACCTTGAGAACATTAAGTGAAATAAATCAGACACATGTTTAAATACTGCCTTGTTTTTTGGTGTGAGAAACTGAAAGTGAATTAGATATTGGAAAACGGAAAGAAAATGTTGAAATGAGAAGAGAACAAGGGAGGGAGTAGGGGGAAAGCAAGAGAGGGACCAAATAAATAAATAAATAAATGAGCGAGAGCCAGAGCGAGAGAGAGAGAATAAAAGGAAAAAAATGGAGACAAAGTTTTTGTAAATAAGGAGGAGAAGAGGGGTTTAAGGGAATGGAGGGCAATGGACAAAAAAAGAAACATGTACAGATACAAATTGCCTATGATGAATGTTGTATCTAAAATGTACTAAGAAAAAAGAATTGTTTTTATTGTATCTATAGTCTCTACTTCCTCTTCTTCCATTCTTCCCTTCGACTTTTATCAGACATTCTTCAGAACTTATCAGACTTCCACCACTCTGCCAAGATTGCCTTGGCTTCGCAGAGACAAACTCTTCTGCCCTTCGACCTATTGCACTGATTAATCCATGCTTTTTCTTTCTCTCCCTCACCCCTCTTTGCTTGGTGGTCGGACCCAGAGTCTTACCACACGTTAGGCAAGTGCTGTACCACTGAATTACATCCTTAGCTTGTCAATTTGTACTTTTCAGTCTTCCTTTTTTTTTTTTTTTTTTTTTTGCGGCACCGGGGATTGAACTCACAACCTCGCGCCTGCCAGGGCAGGCGCTTAAGGCACTGAGCCAAACTCCCAGCCCTGGTTTTTTTGAGGCAGGGTCGCACTATGTAGCTCAGGCCAGTCTTGCGCTCGCGTTGTAGCCGAAGCTGGCCTCGAACCCACAACGCTCCGCCTACCTCAGCCTCCCGAGTGCTGGGATTAAAGGCGTGCGCCACCACGCCCGGCTTAATGTCTATGTTTTTAAAAAAATGAAATGATACAGTATATACAAATCCCTCTTAAAAACGAACTTGGCCCGGTGCAACCCTAGGGATAGCAACTCTAGTGGCCCTCTAAAGAAAAAGAACTACCGGAGCTTTTCCGGAAACAAGCTACAATGGCCTTATGGGAAATGTGGTCTTGGAGGGATAGCCTACACCCCGAAGGAGCCTGGGAATTGTAGGTGAGCAGTTACTTCCGCACAGGCGCAGTGGGGCTGTAACCGGTATTCAGTGATCTGCTGGCGCCGTGTGCGGTATGGTCTGGGGTCGCTTCCCTAGTGTCTGTAGGACTCTGTAACCTGATCCTGGTCTTAGAGCCGAGAACGCGGCGTTGAAAAGGTGGCAGGTATGGTATGGCTTTGCGAGACTCGGGAGACGTAAGGGAAGTACCGGGAGAACGGAGAGGGCCGGCTTGCGGCTTTACCCTACCGAAGATTAAGCTGTACAGCCCCCAAGTGCGTTCACCCCAAGTGCGTTTGGGTGTTGGTCTTGGCCAACCCGAGTAGTTCAGGGAAAGTAGAGTAGGCTCCGGCTAGCACTAGCTAGGTACTTAAACTTGGATGTGCTTGGGACAAGCTCATCTTGCATTCCTGCACTTGTAGTTAAGGGCCACGGAGTAGAAGTTTGCATTAAAGTGTCCCTCGTTGCTACAGAAACTTGAAAGTCATTTCAAGGGATCTGGGAAGAAAGCATTTGTAGAGAAACTGTTATGCATTCTTAGGACAGTCATCTGCAATCCTCCGAAGTAATTCTTTGACCATTTTGCGTATGGAGTACATGAGGCAGAAAGAGGTGAAATTACTTGCCTAGACTCGCACAATTTAGCAGCTGAAAGAGCTAAGATTCAAACCCAGATGTGTTATGTTACAGATGCCATTCCAGTTTTACAACATAGCACTCCTGCATAGCACAGAGTTGGGTGTTGTGGTTAATTCTGATTGTCAACTAATTGGTTTGAGAAATACCTAAGATTAGTAAAGCACACCTTTGGGTGTGACTACGAGAGGCTTGAGGGTGTGACCCTGGGGAGTATTTCTGATCTTTGGCCTTTTTCTTGCTCTTTCCTTGTTAACTCTGCTGGAGCCAGCCAACCATGCACTGAAGCTTCTGAAACTGTGAGCCAAAATAAACCTTTTCCTCCTGTGTGCTGTGTTTCTCAGGAAAGGTAACTAATACAGGTGTGTATGGCCCTTTTGAAATATTTGAATAATGAATACTGAGTAAATTTTGATTTGTAGTCATTATACCACAGTCTCTCATATGTTACAGATCTTCCCGTGAAGACTATAAATGAAGCAGTGACTCCTGCTTCCCAATTTTAGCAGTGTTGATTAGAATTTCAGAAATTCCAGGCTGAGTTCATAGATAATGTAGACCCATAGACAGAGAAATAGATTTGGCGTCTAAACCGAATGCTTCAGCCTTACCTTGAATGAATGGGTGAAATAACAAATGAACCTGCGTTTCTGAATATAACCTTCTCAAGAAAGCTCAGCCTTGGCTGCATGAGGCAGCTGCATGCTTTAGGAGGCTGAGACAGTCAGATCATCTGAGCCCAGAAATTCAAGATTATCCTAAGCAATTTAGTGAAATCTCAGTCTAACTTGAGATCTGTTGCATCAGCTTCAGTCACAGACCTGCGAATCACAGGAAAACAGTAATTTCTAGATATACATACTGAGCTTCAGAAACCCAAGGTTTTAGTCTTTCAACCATTCATTTCTTTGGGATAAACTTATACAAGGGAGAAAAGTCACTGGTTTAAAGTTTCACAACTTGGACTTAGAGTAAGACAGAAATGAAAAACATGTTTAAGTTCCACATATTCCTAACAGAATCACAAATAGAGTTGTATACATGTGGAACATGGATTTTTTGACTTGATAGAAATATCTTTATCCCATCTTCTGAGTCTGCGGTGTGGGTACTTCTGATCTGGTAAAGCAAGGTTTTATGTTACAGTTTTGGTGTACCATGTCTTTCTGTTCTCCCTGTTTCTATTTTCATAGGTCTGTGTCTCAAAACTGCAAGAAATGATCAACTTTCAGGTAAGGCATCCATGTATTCAATCATTTAAATTTCCCGAAAGTCCATATAAGGAAAAGAAAATACAGAGTTAGGGACCTAAGTTTAGATTGGAGAGATCAGGTTCAAGTGGAAGTTTAGGAAATAAGATGATGTCATGTTGCATGGTTTACATATAATTGGAATAAATTTGAACTGCAAATATGTACTCGGGTTGGTGATATAGCTCAGTGCACAAGCACCTGCCTGGCAAGTGCAAGGTCCTGAGTTCAATTCCTGGTACCCCCCCAATATATATATATATATTCAGTCTTTCTGAAAGTCATTAAATGGGTAATCAACTAAAGTATTGGCATTGTCTGTGAGGATAAAGCAAAATAATTTGTCAGATGAATAGTTGGTTTTTTTCCTGGCATATTTCTCTGAAGGAAATTTCTTCTAATGGGTTGTCATATAGGTACTGTTAGAAATAACATTCATAGCAAGTCTATGATACATATATCAGATTGCTATGACTGTCTTGTTTGTTTGTTTTTGTTTTTTAGAGACAGGGTCTTGCTATCTACTTCAAGCTGGTCTTGAACTCAGTATGTAACACTGGCTAGCCTTGAACTTGTGATCCTCTTGCCGCTGTCTCCCTGAATTACAGGCATGCACCTCCATACCCAGCTCCTGTGACTTTCTTAGTGTTTTCTAGAGTAAGCAGAGAGCCCAGTGCCAAGTGGTGTTAAGTGAGCTCAATTTATCAGTCCAAGTACATGGTCTTTTTAATGTTCGTTGTATTCCATAATGATCCATAAATTAACCTTGTATCTTTGCAATTCTCTAACTTTAACATTTTGTCAATATCAATTTTAAGGTCATTAGCCAGGCATGGTGGCACACACCTTTAATCCCAGTACTTGGGAGGCTGAGATAGGGGGAGCATTGTGAGTTCGAGGCCGGCCTGAGCTACATAGTGTGACCCTGCCTCAAAAAACTAGGACTGGGAGTTTGGCTCAGTGGCTTAAGTGCCTGTCTGGCAGGCACCAGGTTGTGAGTTTGATCCTCTGTGCTACAAAAAAAAAAAAAAAAAAATCGGTTGCACTGATTGATGTGTTTTGAAATTTTGTTTTAAGCCGGGTGTGGTGGCGCACACCTTTAATCCCAGCACTCGGGAGGCTGAGGTAGGAGGAGCGTTGTGAGTTCGAGGCCGGCTTGGGCTACAACGTGAGCTCAAGGCCGGCCTGAGCTACACAGTGCGACCCTGCTTCAAAAAACCAGGGCCGGGAGTTTGGCTCAGTGACTTAAGCGCCTGTCTGGCAGACGTGAGGTTGTGAGTTCAACCCCTGGTGCCGCAAAAAAAAAAAAAAAAAAAGAAATTTTGTTTTAGTTTTTTCTTCTTCTTTTTTTTTTTTTTTCCTTTTTCTCCTTGAAATAAAATGGATTTGGGAAAATAAAATAAACACTGTAATCCCTGGGGGAAAAAAATAAAGATTAATTTGAAGAGAATTCATTACTTTTTAATAATGTCTTCTCCTTTTTTTTTTTTGAGCCAAGGTCTCACTCTGTAGTCCAGGCTGCCCTTGAACTCACTATGTAGCTCAGGCTGGCCCTGAACTCGGTGCACTCCTCCTGACTCAGCCTCCAGAGTGCTGGGATTACAGGTGTACACCACCATGGTCAGTTTAATTATCTGTTTTGTGGTAGATGCACAGATCCATGCCTTTGTTTTTTATTTTTTGTTTTGTCTTTTTGCTTTTTGTTGCTGTGCTGGAGATAAAACCCAGGGCCTTGTACACCCTAGACAAGTAGAGCTACAGTTCTAGCCCTGATTCTAGTGCTTTTAATTTTTACCCATCACACATGATTTTGGCTTTATGGTTAAAAAGTTTTTTTTAATCATATTTAAAAAATCTTTGTTTTCCAACCTTATGTGAGTTTGGCATGCAAATATTATACCTTTACTAGCATATTATTGTACTATGTAGAACCTAATAGATTGGAAAATCTCTGAGGGAGTAATTTTACTCCTTTTGATGTTAATACAGCCTGCTGGGATTTATTAAATGTTTTATGAGTGAATGACTTAAGAACATGTCATATTTTAAAGTAGCTTTATTAAAAGACAATTCACATACTATAAAAGTAACCCTATTCAGGGCTGGGAGTTTGGCTCAGTGACTTAAGCGCCTGTCTGACAGGTGCAAGGTTGTGAGTTCAATTCCCAGTGCCACCAAAAAAAAAAAAAAAGAAAAAATTAACCCAAATCAAATGTACACAATTAAGTGGCTTTTATTATATTCGTTTTTCAGTCAGATTTTATTGGTATATTTTATTTTATTTATTTTATTTTTTTTTTAATTTTTTATTTTAAACAAAAGGAAAGTAAGAAACCAAAGCAGAATAATTTCACAATCAGCCAATAAGAGAGTAACAATAATCAGCACATTGTATATTATTATATTCACAGATATTGTTGTGGATAAAAGATATAGATAGGAAACATTATCCAAAAAATTATTAGCACAAAACTTTTGCCTCAGTGAATCAAGAGAAACCAGCTATATGACTATCGGTACATTTTAGATATACATAATGATAACATTCATCTGAGAATTTGTATCTGTACATGATGTAACTTTTTTTGTTGTTTTTTTTTTCTCCCCCATCCCCTACCCTCCCTTCAACCCCTTCTCCTTTATATTGTATAAGGGCGGATCTTCCACACCCTAGGATGTAGAATTGCTGAGTCATTTAGTTAAGCTTCTGAACTTCTTGTGTTGGCACAGTGAATCAACCCTTACACCTCCCCATTTACAAAAGCTTTGTTTTCCTGTTTTCCTTCTGTCTTTTTTTTCTTTACTTTTCCCTTCTTTATTTTCTCCTTCCCCTCTTCCTATGGCTTTTATAGTATTCATAACATTATGTAGGAATCACCACTGTCCCATTTCAGAACATTTTCATCATCCTACAAGGAAACTTATGTAACCATTAAAAGTCAGTCACTCTTTATTTCTCCTTTTCCCCAGCCCTAATCTACTGCTTTCTTCTGTGCATTTTATGTAAATGGAATTATATAATATGGGGTTTTTTTGAGTGGCTTTTTTACCTAGGATAATATTTTCAAGGTTCATCCATGTTGCATATGGTATCAAAGCAAGCACGTCTTCCGTGGTGTAAATATATCAGTACTAGCCGGGCGTGGTGGTGCAGGCCTTTAATCCCAGCACTCAGGAGGCTGAGGTAGGCAGCGCGTTGTGAGTTCGAGGCTGGCTTGGGCTACAATGCGAGCGCAAGGCTGGCCTGAGCTACACAGTACGACCCTGCCTCAAAAAACTAGGGCTGGGAGTTTGACTCAGTGGCTTAAGCACCTGTGTGGCAGGCTCGAGGTTGTGAGTTCAATCCCCGGTGCCGCGAAAAAATAAAAAAATTATATATATATATATATATATATATATATATATATATCAGTACTTCATTCTTTTTTATTACTGAATAATAATATCTTGTCCAGTGGAAATGTTACATTTTTTTATTTATCCATTTGTTAGTAAATGAACACTAGGTTGTTTCCATTTTTGGACTAATACCAATAATTCTGCTAAGAACATGTGTGTACAGGATTTTTTGTGGATATTTGCTGGGTATATACTTAGAATTGAAATTGCTGGGTCACATGTTAACTCAATGGTTGACATTTTGAGGAACTACCAGACTGTTTTCTATAGTTGCTACAACATTTTGCAGTACCATCCAAGATGCAGAAGAGTGATACTTTCTCTACAATCTTAGTAACACTTGTCACTGCCTGTCTTTGATTTTAGGGATCCTTGTTAGTGTGAAGTTCTGTATCTCACTGTGGCTTTAATTTGCATTCACTAATGACCAATGATATTGAGCATCATTTCATATATCTTTTGATCAAATATAATGGAGAAATTGTGTTATCCTTTACCCATTTTTAAATTGTCTTTTTATTGTTTTTGGTTGTTTTTGTTTTTGAGGCAAAGTCTTGTTATGTAGTTCAGGTTAGCCTTGAACTCACTGTGTAACCCGGGCTCACCTCAAACTTGTAGTGATCCTCCTGCCTCAGCTTCCCCAGTGCTAGTTATTCCGGATGTGTGCTACCACAACTGGCTGTTATTGTTAAATTTTAGGAGTGCTTTGTTCTAGGTATAAGTCTCTTACTAGATACATGTTTGTAAATATTTTTCCCATTCTGAGTTTTCTTTTTGTGTCCTATGAAGCACAAAACTGTTTAAATTTTAATGAATTGCAATTTATTTTTTCTTTTACCACTTAAACCTTTTCTGTTATATTTAAGAAACCACTGCCTAATCCATGGTCATAAAGATTTTCTCTTATGTTGTCTTCTAAGAATTCAACAGTTTTAGTTCTGATCTTTAAGTCTTTGGTCCATCTAAGTTCATTTTGTTTGTGATATCAGGTGGATGGGAATTCAACACATTCTTTTGTGTCTGGCTACCTGCATGTCTCAGCACCATTTGTTGAAATGACTCTTTTTCCTATTGAATTTTTCTGACATTAGTTGGATATTTTTCTTATGATTTGTGTTCCTACTGCAAAGTGTATTTCTGAATCAGTTATATAGTAGTTACTGTATATAACTTTCCCCAAACTTGGTAGTGGACATAATGATAATAAGAAGCTGTCATGATTCTCTTGCAAGTCCCTAATAATGCATACATTAGTTTGATGATGAATGTGCTATTACAGGAATCAGTGACATTTCAGGATGTGGCTGTGGACTTCACCCCAGAGGAGTGGCAGCTGCTTGACTGTGATCAGAGAATGATGTACTGGGATGTGATGTTGGACAACTATAGAAATCTCATTTCAGTGGGTAAGGACAGTGGGTGGTGACTTTTCAGCGTAACTTGGAATGTACCGATTGGTGCCCTTCCTTTAAGACTTGTGAAAACTCTGAACATCTGAAACATTAGTACATTTGGCCCTGAATTTCAGTCGTCAAAGATTTCACTTCTTATGTTTCTACCTCCCCTTGAAGAAGGGGCTTTGTTCTAGAGTCTGTTTGTTAAGGCTCTGAGACTCAAGAAAGCAGACTTGTGTTGTGAGGTAGTTGTTGTGAGGCAGCACTTTGTCTCTCTCGTATGTTGTCTTCCCATGAACAGAGTCTTCAGTTACTACACCGGAAGTGATCCTCAAGGTAGAACAAGGACAAGAGCCATGGCTGGAGGAGGAAGAGAATCTACATTGGAGCTCTCCAGGTAAGTGAGAGAAAATTAAATGGGAGTCTTTAGAATTGATATCCCAGTTGGTCCGGGGGGATATGCACTTTTGAAATACCTCTTAGGAAGCACCTCTTAAAAGCTGCATACCTTTGTAAGTGATTGGCTCCTGTTGATTTAACATCATCAAATTCCCAAGTGTACCTTCCTGTCCTTCTACCCACATAGGTGCTCTCACTCTTTGCTCAGCTGTCGTAGGGAAGGATGCCTTCTCTCTACCCTGGCTCCTCACACTGTCTGTTCCATTTAGGACCTTGCTTTATTTCTGTTCTCATAGTTCCTAAGCCCTCATTTTTTTTCCTTCTCAACATGATTACAGTTCTTTTTCTTTAATTAATTCTTATAATGTTGTTCAGTTGTATGGATTTAACACAATTATTTTACCAATCACTGTCTGACCTTGGGCAAATTTTTTTGTAGCATAATTTTATTTATTAGTACAATAAGAATTACATTAATCCCTACCTTAGGTTTCCTGTCAAGAATGTAAGAGCTAATATATGCAAAACACTTCAAACAGCTGGCAGAGAGTAAGTGTTTAGTATATGTTCAGTTAACATGATGCTCTAGTCATCTTCCTTTTTTGGAAATAAATTTATCCCGTGTTTTGCATTATATACCCCAGTGTTGTGTTTTTTTGTTGTTTTGTTTCGTTTGGTAATGGGGCTTGAACCCAGGGACTTTGCACTAAGCTACATCCTCAGCCTTTTTCTTACTTTGAGACAGGTTCTCACCAGGTTATTAAATTGCCCAGCCTTTTTTTTTGTATGTATTTTTAAATTTTGAGACAAGGTTTTATTAGTAAATTGTTCAGACTGGGCTAGAACTTGAGCATTCCTGCAGTGATTAGGAAGAGACAAAGTGGCAATAAAGATTTTATTACTCAGAGGTCCTGGAGGATACTCTGCATTGATTGGAGGACACACATTGAGGGCAGGAATTGAGAGAGGGACCCATTGTCCAGTGCTTTAATTGGGTCTAAGGTGTTATTCAAACACCTTGGATGGGGAGGTTTACTGGGTGCATTATTTTTTTCTTTTTTTCTGGTTTTTTTTTTTGGTCTTTTTGAGACAGGGTTTCACTATACAGTTCAGGCTGGCCTTGAACTCACTTTGTAGCCCAGGCTGTCCTCAAACTCACAGTGATCTTCATCTCAACCTCCCAAGTGCTGGGATTGCAGGTGTGCACCACCATGCCCAGCTTACTGGGTGGTTTTAAAACATTGAAAAACACTGTGACTGAGAGGTTCTTACTGGGATGTTTCTGAATAGTTCATACAGGGTTGGAGGATCAGTAGGCCCAGTCAAGTTGGCTATGCCTGTAGCACAGAGAATTGAGTGGTCACCAGGGAACACTGTCGTATACAGTGGACATCTGGACTGACCACATTGAGGAACTGCAGAGTGGAAGGGGTATAGCACTGGAAGCTGTGTCAACCATGACCGAGCCCTGCTTCTGGTCATGTAATTGACCAGAATGTAAGTTAAACATATGTTCCAAATGAAGCTGAGGCAGCATAAACTTTTAAGAATCACTACACTTACCTTGTTTATCTTTAGTTTCATTGATAATGTGGGTATGTTCTAGTGTATCACTTGGTAGTACTCACTGATATCTTTTTGAAATTCTCCTCCAACTCACTTTTGGTTGTTTGCTAGCTAACCTGTGCTTACCCATCTTGCTATTATTTACTCATCTCTTCTTGCCTCCTCTACCATCTTCTCAACTCTGCACAGTAACTCCCTCAGACGTCTCATCACTCCATCTCCAGTACCTTTACCTCAGCAACTTCCCATTCCCATAAGTTGTATGCCAAGACTTATTTTCAAGCTGAGTGTGGTGGTGCATGCCTATAATCCCAGCACTCAGGAGGCTAAGGCAGGCAGATTGCTGCGAGTTCAAGGCTAGTCTGAAGTGCATAGCAAAACCCTGTTGCAAAAAAAAAAAAAAAAAAAAGAAAGAAAAAGAAATTTTCAGTCTTTTTATAGTAACTAATTTGAAAAATTCTTCAATCTTCACATTTTATTGTACAATAAAGAATAATGACTGGCCCACTGCTTTATACAATGTTACAATAAAGAATAATAAAGTAAGCTGGAGCCAGGCGTGGTGGCCCATCCCTTTAATCCCAGCACTCGGGAGGCTGAGGTAGGAGCGTTGTGAGTTCAAGGTTGGCTTGGGCTACAACGTGAGCGCAAGGCTGGTCTGAGCTACATAGTGCGACCCTGCCTCAAAATACCAGGGCTGGGAGTTTGGCTCAGTGGCTTGAGCACCTGTTCGGTAGGTTGCAAGTTCAATCCCCGGTGCCGCAAAAAAAAAAAAAAAAAAACTGGTCATGGTGGTACACTCCTGTAATTCCAGTACTTGGGAGGCTGAAGCAGAAGAATTGTTGCAAATTAGAGACCAACCTGGGCTACAAAGTGAACCCAAAGCCAGCCTGAACAACATAGCGAGACCCTGTCTCAAAAAGACAAAAATAAATAAATAAATAAATAAAATGACTGTGTCCACTTTGGCAGCACATACTAAAATTGGAACAATGCAGAAAAGATTTGCATGACCCCTGTGTAGGAATAATGCTTTATGCAGAGCCCACCAACAAAACGTATACACACATCAGGAAAAGGAAAACTTGTATAAACTCACAACACTGCGCCTACCTCAGCCTCCCGAGTGCTGGGATTAAAGGCATGCGCCACCACGCCTGGCTTGTATAAATATTTTAATATTAAATTTATTGAGGTATCATTAGATTAATACAAGTTACCTTTAGCCTCTACAATTACAAGTGCTGCTCAAAGGTGTCACTAGCTTCCAGACATTTGTTAGTACAGTGAACTGCTGCTTGGGTAACTTTGGTCCCTTGAGACTGCTGCACATGCATTTTCAATTTCTGTAATGGCTGGTAGGGTAGTGGGTTTTTTGTGATGTGATATATGACATCCTGTAGGGTCTTCCATATGAGGGTAATGCCATCTGTTAAAAAAAAAATTGCACTACTTTCCTAAAGTATGTATACATTTTTTTGGCAGACTTTGTAGTCTTTTTTTTGGGGAGGAGGGAATTGAACTCACAATCTTGCACCTGCCAGGCAGGTGCTTAAGCACTGAGCCAAATTCCTGGCTCTAGTTTTTTGAGACAGGGTTGCGCTATGTAGTTCAGGCAGGCCTTTCACTCACATTGTAGCTCAAGCCGGCCTCGAACTCACAATGCTCCTCCTACCTCAGCCTGGGATTAAAGGTGTGTGCCACCACTCCCAGCTAGGACTTTGTAGTCTTAAAGTTATCTCAGTCAGCAGTTTTTTCTTCCAGTAGTTTCACTTGAAATGGTCTATAACTTTATGACCTATACTTTTAGCTATTCACTTATCTAGCATTGATTCAATGGAAAATTTGCATTTTCCACAATGAGCATAAAAGAAATATGCTTCAAATGATTCAGACACCAGTCCGTAGAACCATATCTGCTGACACAACCAAGTAATTTTTGTTTTGTTTGCTTTTTCAGATGGTCTCACTATGTAGTCTGTGTAGTACAGGTTGACCTTGAATTTGCTGTGTAAACTAGGCCAGACTTGAACTTGTGATCTTCCAGTCTCAGCCTCCAGGATGTTGGGATTGCAGGCATGTGCCATCATGCTTGGCTCTAAATAAAGTGAATTTTAGTTACTGATATTGTATCTAGGCTGTTTATGTTTGTGTATTTCCTGTTTCCATTCTGTTTTCTTGTTTATCTTAGATGTTACTCCATGACTTATCCAAATTATTTCATTTTTATCTCTATCCTGAAAAATGTAAATCAGTCCTTTATATCCTTTATTGTGATTATTCAGATGTTTTCTAATGTGGTTCTGTTTTACTTATCAAAAATCATCTATCTTGCCAGGCATAGTGGCACATGCCTATAATCCCAGCACTTGGGAGGCTGAGCAGGAGGATTGCCACAAGTTCGAGGCCAGCCTGGGCTACATAGTGAGTTCAAGGCCATCCTGAACTACATAGTGAGACCCTCTCTTCAAACAAACAGACATTTATCTATCTTAAAAACAAAACAAGAGCCGGGCGTGGTGGTGCACGCCTTTAATCCTAGCACTCGGGAGGCTAAGGTAGGCAGAGCGTTGTGAGTTCGAGGCCGGCTTGGGCTACAATGCGGCGCAAGGCCGACCTGAGCTACATAGTGCGACCCTGCCTCAAAAAAACCAGGGCCGGGAATTTGGCTCAGTGGCTTAAGCGCCTGCCCTGGCAGGCGCAAGGCTGTGAGTTCAATCCCCAGTGCCGCAAACAAAACAAAACAAAACAAAACAAAACAAAACAAGAAATACCTATTTTCTCCCTATCCTATGAGAATTGGGCTGTCTTATATTTTTTATACATGATTTTCTTTTTCTGCACCAGTCCTTTTAAGTCTGGTGAACTCCACCTAAAGCCAGTGTAATACTAAGTTTGAGGTCAGTTTTTCTCCCCTTTCATGATAACTCTATGTCATTTTCTGTCTTCTTGAACTCCTTGTGCAATTCTGCCATGACTCTTACCATGACAACTTGACATATGTGTCTTGGACTTTTTAAAAAACCCTTGTGGCTTTTAAGAGTTTTTCATGATAGTATCCTAAAGAAAGAACTGTATAATTTCTTTCTTTCAATGAATATTTCATTAATTCACTATTGTAGAGCCTGGCATCATGGGTCATATTTCTTTTTTTTTTTTTTCCATACTACAAGGCTTTTTAAAATATTTCCTGGTTGATTGGCTTTATTCTGTTTTATTTTGCTTGGTTTAATTCTCTTTAAAATAAAAATAAGTAAAAATGCTTCCTGAGAAAGATTCAAAGAAAGCAAAACAATTATCATTTCTAATGTATAAATGGTAACTGGAAGCACAAAACATTTAAAACATTTTAAAATTTGATAAGTATAAAACATTTGTTCCTTGCCCAGTAAAGCAGTTTTGTTCTAGTTAATATCGTCAAAATGAATGGTAGAGGCAAGTGACTGTGTTAATCAGCTTTCCATTACTGTGACAAAATACCTGAGAAAAACAATTTAAAGGAGGAAAGACTTATTTTGGCTCATGGTTTCAGTCTTTGAAGAGCTGGCTCCATTGCTGTTAGGCCTGTGATAAGACAAATGTCAACCAGGTGTGGTGGCGCATGCCTTTAATCCCAGCACTCGGGAGGCTGAAGTAGGTGGAACGTTGTGGGTTCAAGGCTGGCTTGGGCTACAACATGAGCAAGGCCGACCTGAACTACATACGTAGTGTGACCCTGCCTCGAAAAAAGTGGGGCTGGGAGTTTGGCTCAGTGGCTTAAGCACCTGCTTGGCAGGTGCAAGGTTGTGAGTTCCATCCCCGGTACCAGCAACAACAAAAAAAGACAGAAATGTCACGCAGAAGAGTGCAGCAGAGGAAATTGCTTCCCTCATGGCAGCTGGGGAGTAGGGAGAGAAAGCCAGAGCCTGAGAGGAAGGGTGGAGAAAAGAGATTTGTAGTCATCCAGGTCTCATATCCATGACCCATTCTCTGTAACCAGGTCCCACTTCCCAAATTTCCATCGCCTCCCAGTGATTCCATCAAATCATGAAACCATTCTTGACTAATACCCTGAGGAAGTTTGAGCCCTTAAGATCCAATCACATTCCAATGTAAGCTGGCAACCAGCCTCCCGGCACAAGGCTGGGAGTCAGGGGACATTTTAGGTACAAACCATACTAATGATTACTTTATTTGATTATTTTATTTTATTTTCGGCACCAGGAATCGAACTCACAGCTTCACGCCTGCCAGACAGGCGCTTATGCCACTGAGCCAAACTCCCGGCCCTAGTTTTTTGAGGTGGGGGTCACACCATGTAGCTCAGGCCAGCCTTGTGCTCGCATTGTAGCCCAAGCCGGCCTCAAACTCACAACGCTCCTCCTACCTCAGCCTCCCAAGTGCTGGGATTAAAGGCGCGCACCACCATGCCCAGCCTAATGATTATTTTAGAAATTGAAAGAAAAATCAAGGTTAGAGCTGTGTGATTTTTTTTTTTTTTTTTTTTTTTTTTTTTT
>RJWM01031317.1:0-22500 GCA_004363535.1 Dasyprocta punctata
AAAAAAAAAAAAAAAAAAAAAAAAGCAGAGATGGATGCTGGTACGTTCTCCAACAAGTTCCAGACCCAAAAGGGTTTTGTACAGAAGAACAGAACATGAGAATGCATGTTGTCCTATGGAGGCAGATCAGAGAAGGGTAAAGCACCCTTCACTTCATTTACTAGAAAGTAACTTGCATCTCTCCCATTTTAAGTGGGAGGTACTTGACCTGATTATACCACTACACTGAGGCTTCTGTGCCCTTGATCCAATTCAGGAAATCGGTGAGAGATCAACTCAGCTTCTGAGATTCCTTTGGTGTCTGGTGAGGGCTTTGTTTAAATTGCATGGTACTCAGCCTTCTCTACTACTGAATCCTGCCACTGCTCCATTCCTTCCACATATATTTATCCTAAAAGCAACATTTAATAAACTTCTCACATGTTATTACCTGTTTCAGAAGTGGTTTCCTGGGCACGCTTCCTTCGGCAGTTAGTGCCTGGAGTAATCCAAGTAAGTCTTTACTCAGATAGGATTGCTTAGATAGGATTCTGAAGCTGGATTGTTGCTGAATACCACACCAAATTCATGTACCGCCAGAACCTCAGGATATGATTTTATTTGAAATAGGGCCTTTGCAGATGTTATTAGTTAATGAAGGAAACAAGGTCATACTGGCCAAGGGTGCATCCTAAATCCAATATCTTTTGAGATGTCCTTTTGAGATGACACAGCATTGATGATGTAAAGATGAAAACACACTGGAGTGAAGCTCCATAAGTCAAGGAGCTCCTGTAGCTGCCTGACACTAGAAGAGGCAAAGAAGAATTCTTTCCTAGATCCATTAGGGGTCTTGACCCTGCTCACACCACTGTTTCAGACATCATGGCTCTACAATGGCAAAAGAATGAATTTCAGTTGGTCTGAACCACACAGTCTGTACTAATTTTTTTTTATTTTAAAGAGAATAAAACAAACCAAAACAAATCAGAACAAAGCAGATCATAAGAGAACAATGCAAGCAACACAGGACTTCAAAACAAGACACCAGGAAATCAACAGTGGCTACCATAATGACTCTTATTTTCTTCAAAGTAGTTATGCATACCTTCAGACAAAATAAATTCAAACAAAAAAGTAGTACAAAACTAATAATCAAAACAAAAGAGTGAAAACATTATGGACCTTTGAAACCAGACAATAAGAAACCAACAATAGCTACCATAATGCCTTTTGTTCTCTTCAAAATAGATGTCCACACCTTCATACATATTGAAATCAAATAATAGAAAGCAGACTAAAAGCAATCCAAACAAAGAATGAAAGCATTCTCAGACTTCAAAACAAGATGCTATGAAACCATCAATGTCTATTATAATCTCTCATTTTCTTAAAAGTAGCTATCACACACAACAATAAATTTTTACAAATCCTTTAGGAGAAGTTCTGGGCATTTATAAGCCTATGCATGTGCATCTATCCTTTCTGTATTAGAGGGAAAAACAAAACAAAAAGCAGAAGAAAAACAAATGACATGAATAAATAACAATTACGAAGAACCCAAAACAATAACAATGTAGGCTTTCACAAGAAAAGTTGTAGGAATATAACAAAGGTTGCTATTTTGCTTAGCTATCTTCAGAAGAGTTGCTCAGATTACCAGATACAGACTCACAAAATTGATCTTATCCTATGAATGTTAACTGTTTTTCTCCAAGGATGAATAGATTCAGTAGTACAATCATCCCAGCTGTCCTAAGTGTGTATATACAAATTTAAATCTTTTTTCTTTTCCCTTCCTTCTTTTTTCCTTTTCCCTGAGTTATTTTTCCCCTTTGAGTGGTTTCTTACTCTTTCACAATATATTTATTGAAGATTTTGTATTATTTACTCCTTCAGTTTCTTACACTAGGGAAACAATATGGTATTTACACATATGAGTTTGATTTATTTCTCTTATGAGTATGGTCTCAAGTCGCAACCATTTACCTATAAAAACCTCAATGTGATCCTTTATAGCTGTATAATACTCCATTGTATAGAAATACTACATCTTTTTAAACCATTGCTCGGTTGATGGGCATTTGGGTTGTTTCCAAGATTTAGCTATTACAATTTGTGCTGCTATAAACATGGGTGCACATATATCACTGTGGTATGATGATTTCAGTTTTCCTGGGAATATGCTTAGAAGCAGAATAGCTGGATCAAATGGGACTTCCACTCCCAGCATTTTGAGGAACCTCCAGACTGATTTCTACAGTGGTTACACCAGTCTGCATTCCCACCAAAAGTGCAGAAGAGTTTCCCCATAGCCTCTCAGCATTTGTTATTGGTGTTTTTCTTGATTCTGGCCATTCTTTCTGGAATAAGATGAAATCTCAGTGTTTTAATTTGCATCTCTTGAATGACCAATGATATTGAGTATTTTTTTCATGTATTTATTTGCTATTTGTATTTCTTCAACTAAGAAGTGTGCATTCATCTCAGATGCCCATTTTTGGATTGGGTCTTTGAATTTTGGGGGCCTGATTTTTAAAAATTCTTTATATGTGCTAGATAGAAATCCTTTTCTGAGGGATGGTTGACTAAGATATTTTCCCAATTCATGGGTTTTCTTTTCACTCTGTTGGAGATTTATTTTGACATACACAAAGTTTTTAATAAGACAAGATACCAGTTGTTGATTCTGGAAAGCATTTCCCATGCAGTTTGATTTTTGTTCATGAATTCTCTGCCTACCCCTATGTCTTCAACGTTTCTACCTACTTTGTCTTCCAGCAGATTTTGTGTTTCCGTTTTAATATTTAGATCTCTGATCCATTTTGACTTTAGTTTAGTGCATGGTGATAGGCATGGGTCTAGTTTTTGCTTCCTGCATATGGAAAGCAAGTTTTTCCAGCACCACTTACTAAAGAGGCTATCTTTCTTCCAATGAACATGTTTGGCCCCTTTGTCAAAGATAAGGTAGCTGAGTGTGTTTGTAGTTGTGGTTGTATTTTATAATCTATTTCATTGATCTTCAGGTCAGTTTTTATTCTAGTACCATGATGATTTTATCACAGTAGCTTTGTGGTATAACTTCAAGTCAGGGATTGTGCTGCCTCCTGCCTTGCCTTTGTCACCCAGAATTGCCCTTGCTATTGTAGGTCTCTTCTGGTAGAAATACAGAAGATCATCACTACCTACTTTGAAAACCTTTAGCCTCATAGGTTTGATAACACAGAAGAAATGGACAGATTTCTAGAAACATGTCTTACCAAAGCTGGATCAAGATGTCAAACTGATGAATAACCCTATTTTAGTTAATGAAATTCAAAATGTAATTAGAACCTTGCCAACAAAGAAAAGCCCAGGTCCTGATGGATTCACTGCTGAATTCTACAAGAAATTTAGGGAAAACTTAAAGCCAACACTTCTCAAACTCTTCAATGAAATTGAAAGGGAACCAAGTCTCCTTAATTCATTCCTGGAAACAAGTATTACCCTAATACCAAAACCAGAGAAAGACCCAACCAAGAAGCAAAATTACAGGCCAATATCCCTAATGAACATAGATGCAAAAATCCTCAATAAAATACTGGCAAACAGAATCCAGCAAGTGATCAAGAAGATTATTCACCATGAGCAAGTGGAATTCACCCCAGGAATGCAGGGATGGTTCAACATATGCAAATCAATAAATGTAACACACCATGTCAATAGAGCCAAAGATAAGAAACACATGATCATTTCAATAGATGTAGAAAAAGCTTTTGATAAAGTCCAACACTCATTCATGATAACCCTACAGAAAATTGGAATAAATGGTCTTTACCTCAATTGATAAAAGAAATGTATGAAAAACCAACAGCCAGCATCATATTAAATGGTCAAAAATGGAAAGCGTTCACTCTAAAATCAGGAACAAGACAAGGCTGCCCACTATCACTACTCCTATTCAATACAGCACTGGAAACATTGGCCAGAGCAATTAGACAAGAAAGAGAAATAAAAGAAATAAGGATAGGAGAAGGAGAAGTTAAATTATCATTATTTGCAGATGACATGATACTCTACATAGAAGACTCCCAAAACTCCATTGAAAGACTTCTAGATGTAATAACCAAATTCAGTAATGTAGCTGGATACCTAATCAGTACTCAAAAATAGCATTCCTGTACACAAACAACAAACTCACTGAGAGAGAAGAGAAACCACACCCTTCACAATAGCATCCAAAAAAAATGAAACACTTAGGAATCAATCTAACAAAGGAAATAAAAGATCGATTTCTTTTTTCAGAGTACTGTAATTTTCACTAAATAGAAGAGGACCTCAGAAAATGGAAAGGCATTCCTTGTTCATAGATAGGAAGAACAAACATTGTGAAGATTACAATCCTCCCAAAATTGTTAGGCAGATTCAATGCAATTCCAATCAAAATACCATTAACATACCTCACAAATCTAGAGATATCATTTCTAAAAGTCTAGTAATTTTTAATGGGAGCTCTAGGAAAATGCAGCAGACTCTCTAATGGGTGGTAGGCAGAATACAGATGACTCCACGTGCATGGTTAAGTTGTTTAAATTATTAAATTGTTCAAGTGTTCATACAAGGAAAACTGCAGGAAAATGAACAGCAGGTACACTGTATTGAGGAATATGGGGAAATGCTAACCATAAGCACAATTTAAGTGGTTTTTGTTAAGCACGGTGGACACGGGAAAAATAACAATGTTGGAAGTGCTTAATTAGCAATTAAAAGCTAAGTGTGAAAGCCAGAAGCCTTCTTGGTAGCAATATAGTGTCTTGTGTCTCCTTCAGACAGAAGGCAGAGAGAAAAGATCAGACCAGGGACTTGCTCATAAGACCAGGTTCAACTCCCAGCTGGGCAGACATCAGCTATGCCAAGGTCAGGATCCTGGTTGGGACAGAATGGGGTTACTTTCAAATCGCCAAATGCCTCCAAATATAAGAGCCTATAGAATTGATCCAGTCTTCCTGTTAAGGTTTAGAGCTCCCCTTTGTTCTTGATGTTAGGGACTCCTCGGCCACATCTGTCTCCCCTGCGGTCTTTCCCTTCCTCCTTCTTTCCTCTCCTATCCCTCTCTGCTTCCCTTCCTCCCCCCTTCCTTTATTTCTTCCTTCCCTTTCTCCCGTTTTGCCAAGATCTACACTTCAGTCACAATATAACCCAGCACATCCCCAAGCTGGTGTATGAGCAAGGAAGGAAACAGACTCTATTCTGAATAAGCTGCAGAAGTTTCTTAGGTGAGAAAAGTGCCATATGGAGTTTACCGAAGCTTCAGTTGGAGAACCTCAATGCATCATGAATTGAAGCATGGAGGAAGACTGATTTTTTTTTCCTTTGTTCATGGCACTAGAAGAACATAGCATACGAGTGTGGAAGCCATATAACTCTGAGCTTCTCATCTGTAGAACGACTGTCACATATTTTCAAGGCATACCTTTGGCTTCTGGGCCACAAGCAGCCAGACTACTTGAGATCTGGGCTCTGGCCTCTGGCCTCCTGTCAGATATATCAGAGCTGTGTGCTAGGACCTTCCATGAGGAGGGTGCTCCCTCACTCTGAGTTTTCAGTTCTGAGGTTGTACTGCTGTCCACAAAGTGGAGAATGGGCCTTTCCCAAGTTCTCTGTTCCACTTCCCAAGATAGTGTGCCCCAGGCTCAAAGAAGAATGCCTGTGTCCAGAGATGTGGTCACACACGATGTCCTTAACCTGGCATTCAAACCCTTTTTTCAAGTTGTCCCTAAGAGTCCACCTCATGCTATTCTGTTGACCTGATGATGCTCAAAAAATTGTGTGTTCTATTTGAACAAAATTAAGTCCATTTGCATATCACTGACACAGATGAAAGGTGACATAACAGAAAATACAGTGGTATTTTTCCTGTTGATTTGGAAGGAGCTAATATCTAAAACTGACAAACATCAAGGATATGTGCCTAGTATTTAAAGTTTGAGCTCAAACTTTAAGGATGGCTCAAACTTTGCAGAACTTTTTTTTTTTTTGTCTCAGTAAGACCACCTCTATCACCTCACCTCTATTTGGATGACTATAACAACAACAACAAAAAAAAACCGTATTAACAAGGGTGTGGAGAGATAGAAACACTGCACACTCTTCAAAAGAATATAAATTGCTACAACTGATATGAAAAATGGTATAAAGCTTCCTCAAAAAGTTAAAATGGAACTACCAAATAACCCAGCAACCTCCCTGTACACCCAAGGGGAATGAAATCACCACCTCACAAAAACACTTGCATTCCCACTTTCGTCCACACAGTCACAACAGTCAAGATATGGATGCGAGTTCATCAACATATGAATGGAGAAAGAAAATGTGGTCTATACACATAGCAGAACCCCGCTTGGCATCAAAGAAATGAAGTCCGACCATTCTCAACATGGATGACATGGAGGATGTTATACCATGTGAAATACATTATGTCTGGTTTTTTAATTTTTAAAAAAAACTTTTTACTAGTACATGCTTGAAATACATAATGATGACATTCATCACGGGGAGTTGGTACATGTACATAAGACATCTTAATTCTTTTCATCCCTCTCCCCCTCCTCTCCTTCCTGACTCCCTACAACCCTTGATTCACTTTCCTGTTGCAAAGATCAATCTTCCTACTTCCTATTATCTTTTATTTTACTCTTTATATTTTTTATGTTTTGGGTTTCTCATACAAGAGAAACCATACAATATTTAAGCTTGTATGTCTGGTTTTTTTTTTTCACTTAATATTATGGATCTCCAAGTGCATCCATTTTTCTACAAATGACTCAGATTTATCTTCCTTCTTGGCACAGTACTATTCCATTGTGAATAAATATGCCTTTCCTTTATCCATTCATTCATTGGACATACAGCTTTCTTCCAAGATTTAGTTATTTTGAGCAGTGCTGCTATAAATGTGGATGTACATGTATCACTGTAATACAATGTATTTAACTTTTTTGGGAAGATACTTGGGAATAGCTGGGATGAATGAAATTTCTAGTTTTAATTTTTGGATACATCCCCTTACTGATTTTCATAATGGTTGTACCAGTTCGTATTTCCACCAACAATGTGGAAAGGTCTCCCACCCCGCCTCACCAGAATTGGTTACTGGTTGGTTTCTTGATGGTAACCATTCTTTCTGAAGCAAGATGGAATTGAAGTGCTGCTTTAATTTGCATCTCTCTAATGATAAAAGATGTTGAACTTTTTTTTCATGTACTTATTGGTCTTTTTGTACTTCTTCTGAGAAGTGTCTATTCATTTCTCTTGCCTATTTTTCCTAGTGTCTTTTATTTTGGGGTTATAATTTTTTGAATTCTTTATATATTCTAGATGTTAGTCTTCTGTATAGATCACTGGAAAAAATTTTTCAAATTCTATTGGTTGTTTCTTCATTCTACTGGTTGTTTCTTTTGCTGTGTGGAAGGTTTTTGATTTGTTACAACCCCATTTACTGATTCTTTGTGTAATTGCTTGTGCAATTGGGGGTTTGTTCAGAAAGTTCTTGTCTATACCTAATTTCAAGCCTTTTACCTATTTTATCTTCCAGCAGATTAAGTGTTTTAATATTTAGATCATTGATCTATTTTTTAATGTTATGTTATTACTTGGTGAAAGAGATGGTTCTATAGTCCAGCTTCTGCATGTTATCTCTGTTTGAAGTGTTGACCTTTAAAAAAAATCCCAGATCTCTAATGATTGGTTTATGATTCCAATTATTGTTTGGCTTAACTTAATGAGGATTCCCCCTTTGAGGATCTTAGAATAACTTTGCCTGAAGCATATAACTATGTGGTAGAGGTTGGCTATTCAAATTAAATAGAATTATGTTAGAAAGGTAGAGGTGCAGGAATGGGTAGTGTGTGGGTGAACTGCTGTGTGGTCACAGTCTATGTCCAGACAGCACCAGCACCTCCTAAGGCTACTAAGAGGCACTTTCGCACCACTACCATCACAGTCAGAGTAAGGGAAAGATTAGGAAAGATGAGAGAACTATGGGAGGTTATTAGGGGTATAAAAGGAGACATTCCCTCTCCTTTTAATTCTGAACTTTGGCAAACTATTATAGAGGCCGAGTGGTCACAGAGTTTATAGAAGAGAAAAAGGGAAGGACAAAAATCTAAGAGAAAAGGATTATTGAGGCAGCCTGTATTCCCACTGTCCAGCAAGGCAATGGCACTTTAGCCTTTGGTGGGCCAAATTTTTCAGGAAATTGCCACACTTGGCCATCTCGCCAGTACTCTGACTCCTTAGGATCTCAGAGACAAGGGGCTATGAAGTGTACCCTTACAGTAGGAACTGAGGAGTTGTGGATAATTGGTCAGATTCAAGCCTGCCACATTATTTTTCAGTGCATTAGGGAGATTCCATAGGGTCCCAAATGAGAGATCCAGTCTTGCACATAGCCATCATCCAGTGTTAACAGAAATAGCAGTAAGTAACAAGGCTGGGGGTAATTGTCACCTTGCCATGAAAGAGGACTGTTACATTTTCCACCCCCCTTCCTTTTCAGAAGCATGTGCCTGCAGTGGGGAATGGAAGCGCAGAACCACCAGCTGTGCTTGTCTGACCTGCTCCAAGGCTCTAAGTCAAAGTTTTAATCAACATTGACTGGAAGAGAGAATAGCTTTGAATCATGTAGATCTTAAAATTTACTCAATAGTACAGCTAAGTTTACTTAGATGACAGGAACTATCAAGAAGATACTATGGAATCTGGAGGCTATCTCATGGAAAGTACTACATAGTAGAAAAGGGAGGGGCAACATAGGAGAGTTGGGCACTACTGGGGGGCGGGATTTGTCTTCCTTTTACACCAACAAGTTCAGACCCCATAGTGAGCACATTCTACACAGGAGGAAGGTGAGGTGTTGCCCAACTCCAAGATTCAGAAGTATCCATGATCCATTTCTGGCCCAGCCACAACTTGTTAGTGTTAAGGACAAAAGAATGAAGCCTTAGTAGAACAGCTGGAGGAAAGTAACAATGTGAAAAGAAGTTTTCATTTTTAATACAAAGTTGGAGTCCTTCTTTCAGGAAGATGGTGAAATGGTAAGCAGTAGAGAAAACAGCCTCTCTGAGAGTCACCAACTAGATGATAAAATATAGCATTGTGAGGAAAACAAGAAGAAAGTTAATGGGTTCCCTGGATCCAGGAAGAGTCTGGAGTGTGAATTGAAGCCTACAGAGAGAGCAAAAAGAAAAACTCCAATGAAGAAGAAGGCAGTAGTTGGCAATGCCTTCTCTCTGAGCCAGACTCATCGTGTGAGAGGAGCTGTTCAAACCTGGGGATGCACGGTCACAGTGATAGTGATGGCTGATGACCCCAGAGGACTCTGCAGAGAGACACAGCAGTGTAGCAGAGTGGCAGATCTGGAGAACTGCACTGGCTGGCTGTAAGTGCAGAGGACATAGTCTTCCCATAGAAGAGAGCAGTTAGTTGGAAGTCATTTTGGAGACAGGCAGGTAAGTCCAGAACGAGAACTGCTGCTGGCTCCCTCTAGGAGCTCCTAGTGGTGTGCAAACCTGTGGAAATTGCTTAGACAGCAGCAAACCCAATGAGTATGGTCTCAGGGAAGGCCTGCTGAGATTATCCACCACTCTGCCATAAAGCAACTGCTATTTTGCTGGTATAGAGTGGTATGATTTGGGACTCTGTCTCCACAGGCTGTCTACTATTGAAACCAGAGAGAACTCTGGAAGTGGACTATTTCTGTTTTGTGTTTGTTTGTTTTATTCATTCTGTTTTATTTAGCTTGTTTTTGTTTTTTTTTTCTTTTCTTTCTCCATTTTTTACGAGTGTGAGGGTGGATCCTAATCTCTTTGTGGCTGTAGTTCTGTTCTGTTCTTCCTTTTATCTCTTTCATCTCTTTTTTCCTTCAGACTTCTGCACCAGTTTCCCAAAGTTAGTGAGATCCAACTTGGTGCTCCAACCTTTCTTGTAATCTCTTTCTCTTCTTTCACTTCTCTATTTTCTCCTTAATCCATTTTAAATCTTAACCCCAAGGGCAAAATGACACATTTTGGACTTATATACTGCATATAATTATCTGGTTTGTTTTACTTTTTGTTATATAATCACAAATCTAGTTCATATTATTAAAAGTTGCAAATTAAGGGTTAGCTCTGCTGTCATTTTATAGGCTGTGTTTGATGCTATTAGTACCACTACAGCCAAAATTGACATAATTGTTCTAAACAGCTGTTGGTCCTGATAATCCATGACTGAGATTAACTAAGGGTCACAGAAAATACTGGGCAACAGGGCCAAAGAACCAGGGACCAGGCCAAAAAGCAACAGCATTTCATCTCCAACAAACTGAAGAGGTAAGATCTTCCAAAAGACTCAAAACCCAAAGGCTAGCTATTCCTGGAAGATATCTCAGAGAAGTAATCATCAGATAAGGATTCTAAATACTATGAATAAAGCAACCCACCGTAGGTAACTTACAAGCATCACCCCAGGAATTAAACTAAAAAAAGAAAATAAATGAGAAGACACTTAAACAACATTCACCCCCAAATATCCAGGTGATCAAAGGCAAACCCAGGGGGCAATGAGGTGAGACAATCCAAAAGCCCACCAGGTTTCTCTGAAGTGCAAACAACAAAGGGATTGAATGAGGCTCCAGAAAAAATGAAATCATAAATGTATCAAATAACTGCAGAGATTACTAAAATACACACCATACTTAGCGATGTTAGAACTGACACAGACAAAAAAATTAGACAAGCTTAAGCAAATTATGGAAGCACAGCATAGGAAAGATATGGAATCCATAAAGCAGATTCAAGCAGACATCCAGGAGAATAAAAACTCCATTGAAAGCATTTGAAGCAGATTAGGCCAATGTGAGGACAGGATCTCAGATTTTGAAGACAAGCTTGCAGTTAGCAAACAGGAAAAGAAAGATTTCTCAAAAATAGCAAGGGACTATGATAAGTCAATCCTGCAGCTACTAGATGAGTCAAAGAAGAATGATTTAAGATTAATTGGAGTCAAGAACAAGCAGGCGATACCATCAATGAAATAAAAAAATGTTCACAGATGTCATGACAGTAAACTTTCCTGGTAGAGAAAAAGAATTTGAAATACAAATAAGTGAGGCATATAGAACTCTAATTAGCAATAAAAAAATCTACTTCCAGGCATGTCATAGTCAAGATTCCAGAAATGTAACACAAGACTAAAATTTTAAAAGCTGTTAGAGAAAAGAAACAAATCACCTATAAAGGAAATCCCATCAGATTCACAGCTGACTTCTCAGTACAAACTCTCAAGTCAAGGAGAGCTTGGAGTGAAGTACTCCAAGTTCTAAAGGAAAACAACTTTCAGCCCAGATTGATATATCCTGCAAAATTATGTTTCAAAATAGGGGGAGAAATAAAATGCTTCCTTGACAACATCTGAGGAAATTCATGACCACTAAACCAGCACTCCAAAAATGTTCTGAAGGACATTTTAGAAAGAGATAATAAGGACTACCGCTCCATGAACCCCAACAGAAGGAATCCATCAGGAAAGGCGAACAGTTAGAGGGGAGGGTAAAAAGGGTAGAGTGAATAATAGGAAAATAACATGACAAGGATAAATCAATACATATAACCATCAATGTTAATGGTCTCAATTCACCAGTCAAGAGAAACAGATTGGCAGAATGGAACAAGAAGCAAGATCCAACAAAATGCTGCATACAAGAAACACATTTGATTCAAAAAGAAATTCATAGACTGAAAGTCAAAGGACGGAAAACAATATTCCATGTGGCAGGAACCCAGAAAAAAGCAGGGGTAGCTATTCTATTTTCAGACAAAGTGAACTTCAAATCAAAACTGATCAAGACAGATAAAGAAGGTCACTGCATCCTCATAAAGGAAACAATCATAGAGGAGGAGATAACAATCATAAATATATATGCAACATATACCAGGGTACCCAACTGTATAAAACAATTACTAATGGACATGAAAAATCAAATAAGCCCTAATACAGTTGTATTGGGAAACCTCAGTACCCCACTGTCCCAAAAAGACATATCAACTAGACAAAAATCAGTAATGAAATATTAGAACTAAATCAAACTTTTGAGCAAATGGACTTAGATGTCTATAGAGTGTCTCACCCCACAATGTCCGAATACACATTCTTCTCAACTGCACATGCGACATTCTCCAAAATAGACCATATACTGGCTCATAGAATATGCGTAAGTAAATGCAAGGGAAATGAAATTATCCCATGCATACTCTCAGACCACAGTGCAATGAAATTGAAAATTCATGCCAAAGAAAACCACAAGAACTTCATCAACACATGGAAATTAAATAGCACCCTACTAAACAACCAATGGGTCACAGATGAAATTAAAGAAGAAATTAGACAGTTTTTACAGTTGAATAATAATCATACAACATACTGGAGTGTGTGGGGCATGATGAAAGCAGTCTTAAGAGGGAAATTTATAGCAGTAAATATCCACATCAGGAAAATAGAGCGAGTGCATATAAACAACTTAATGGTGAACCTCAAACTTCTAGAAAAAGAAGAGCAGGCTAAACCAAAATCTTGTACAAGGGCAGAAATTATAAAGATCAGAGCAGAAATTAATGCATTGAAGACTGAAAAAGCAATACCAAGAATCAATGAATCGAAGAGTTGGTTCTTTGAATGATTAAATAAAATTGACAAACCCTTAGCCAAACATCAAAAAAAAAAAAAAAAAAAAAAAAAAAAAAAAAAAAAAAAAAAAAAAAAAAAAAAAAAAAAAAAAAAAAAAAAAAAAAAAAAAAAAAAAAAAAAAAAAAAAAAAAAAAAAAAAAAAAAAAAAAAAAAAAAAAAAAAAAAAAAAAAAAAAAAAAAAGGAAAGAAAAGACTCAAATCCAAGAAATTAGGAATTAAGGGTGAAATCACAACAGACCCTGCAGAAATCCACAAAATCATCTATACCTACTTTGAAATCTTGTATTCTAATAAGATGAAAAATGTAGAAGAAATGGACAGATTCCTAGATACATATGAATTACCAAAGCTGAACCAAGAAGATATAAAAATCCTAAATAACCCAATATCAATGAATGAAATTGAAGATGTAATTAAAAACCTATCAACAAAGAAAAGCCCAGCCCTGATGAATCCACTGCTGAATGCTACGAGAAATTTAGAGAAGACCTAACACCACTACTTCTCAAACTCTTTAATGAAATTCAAAGTGAAGAAATGCTTCCAACGTCATTCCTAGAAACATTACTCTCATTCCAAAATCAGAGAAAAGGACCCAACTAAGAAAGAGAATTACAGACCAATTTCCCTAGTGAACATTGATGCAAAAAATTCTCAATAAGATACTGGCCAATAGGCTGCAGAAAATCATCAAAAAGTGGGATTCATTAAGGGATAAAGGAATGGTTCAACATACATAAATCCATAAATGTAATGCATCATACTAACAGAGCCAAGGGCAAAAATCATATGATCACCTCAATAGATGCAGAAAACACTTTTGCCAAAGTCCAGCACCCATTCATGATAAAAAAACCCTACAGAAAATTGGAATAGATGGTCTTTATCTCAATCTGATAAAAGCAACCTATGACCAAAAAACAGCCAACATCATACTAAATGAACAAAAACTGAGAGCTTTCACTCCAAAATCAGGAACAAGACAAAGATGTCTACAGTTTCCACTCAACATAATCTTGGAGATTTTAGCTGGAGCAATTAGAGAACAGTAAAAAGTAAAAGGAATAAAGATAGGAAAGGAAGAAAACTATCATTATTTGCAGATGACATGATACTTTACTTAGAAGGCCCCAAAAACTCCACCAAAAGACTTCTAAATTTAATAAGCAAATTCAGTAACATAGCTAGTTTCAAAATCAACACTCAAAAATCAATAGCCTTCCAATACACAGATAACAAACTCACTGAGAAAGAAATCAGGGAAACAATACTTTTACAATAACATCCAAAAAATGAAACACCTAGGAATCAATTTAACAAAGGATGTAAAAGACCTCTGCATTGAAAATTACAGTACTCTGAAAGAGGAGATTGAAGAGGATTTAGAAAATGCAGAGAGATCCCGTGCTCTTGCGTATGAAGAAGTAATACAGTGAAAATGGCCATACTTCCAAAACTGTTATACAGATTCAATGCAATCCCAAAGAAAATTCCAGTAGCATATCTCACATGATTAGAGAAAACAATCCTAAAATTCATCGGGAAACAGAAGAGACCTAGAATAGCAAAGGCAATCCTGGGCAGCAAAGGAAAGAGAGGGCATCACAATCTCTGACTTGAAATTATACTAAAGCTACTGTGATAGAGTGTGGTACTAGCAAAAAAACAAAACAAAACAAAAAGACCTGAAGATCAATGGAACTGATTAGAAGATGCAGAAACAACTCCAGATACACTAAGCCACCTTATCTTTGACAAACGTGCCAAACACATTCATGAGAAGAAAGATAGCCTCTTTAATAAATGGCACTGGAAAAACTGGCTCTACATATGCCAAAGATTAAAACTGCACCCATATCTTTTACCATGGACTAAGCTAAAATCAGAATGGATCAAAACTAAAACAAATATTAAATCTCCTGGAAGATAGAGTAGGTAAAACTCTTGAAGACATTGGTATAGGCAAATACTTTATGAGCAAAACCCAGATTGCACAGGAACTACCACAAAGAATCAACAACAGGCATATCACCCTACTGAAAAGCTTTTGCACAGCAAGAGAAACCAACAGAGTAAAGAGACAACCCACAATATGGGAGAAAGTGTTTGAGAGCTGTTCCTCAGATAAAGGATTACTATTGAGAACATATGATGAACTCAAAAAAATCAGTCTTCTCAGATTTAAAGACCAAATCCAAGAATGGGCATCTGAGATGAATACACACTTCTCAGATGAAGAAATACAAACAACAAATAAATACATGAAAAAATGTTCAACATCACTGGTCATTCGAGAGATGCAAATTAAAAAACATTGAGATTGTACCTCACCCTGGTAAGAAAGACTAGTATCAAGAAATCAAACAATAAAAAGTACTGGAGGGGCTGTGCAGAAAAAGGAACCCTTCTCCACTGCCGATGGGAATGCAGACTGGTGCAACCACTGTGGAAATCAAAGAACTATGATTGGAGGTCCCATTCAACCAAGCTATTCCCCTTCTGTGTTTCTTTCCAAAAGAATTAAAAACATCATGCCACAGTGAGGTATGTCCACCCATGTTTATAGATGCACAGTTTATAATAGCCAGATCTTGGAAACAACACAAATGCCCATTAACTGAGGAACGGATAAAAAAGATGTGGTATTTTTATACAATAGAGTACTACTTAGACCTAAAGAATGATAAACTGGACACTTTTATAGGTAAATGGATGCAACTTCAGAATATACTCATTAGTGAAATAAATAAGACACACGTGTAAACATTGTATTGTTGCATTAGTGTGATGAGCTGAAAAAACATATGCGTATGTGTATGTTTTTTATGTATATAAAAATAGCTAAGACAGTACTACTGATTTCTCTGAGTTCACTGAAGAGAAAGATTTGTGCTGGTATCTTTTAGACAATTGAATGCAGATGTTTTGCACTCTGGGTGAATGATTTGGGGATGATAGTGCACAATATATGTACCATTGTTGTCTCCTGATTGACATATTTTGAAATTCTGTTGTAGTTTTTCTTCTTCTCCTCCTCCTTCCCCTCCTCCTCCATGAATAAAATGGATTTGAAAAAATAAAGTTGGGAGTTCTTGCAGAAGATTTTCAACCTGTGAACTCTAGCCCCTAGGGGAGGGGCAGGTTGATTGCAAAGGCTTATGAAATCCATCTGTGTGCCAACAAACATGAGAACTAGAGTAGTGAGCAAGAAGGAAGGCAGGAGGTATAGAGAGAACATCAGGATCCACACAAACTTATCCAGGCAGAAGCCTTTGAATCAAGGCAGTGACATGGTCATCTTTGTGTTTTGAGACAACGGCTCTGGCTGCAGTATGGAAGATGGGTTGAAGGTGGCACAGGAAACATGCTATAGTACTTGGTTCAACAACAGACTGTGCTACAAATGATGACAGGATTTTATCTTATGGATGAATTGTATTCCATTGTTTATATTTACATTGTCTTCATTCATCCATTAACAGATATTTAGATTGATTATATATTTTGGCTACTGTGAATAGTGTTGTAGTAAACATAATGAGACATCTCTTCCACATAGGGAATTCATTTCCTTTGGATATATGTTCAGAAGGAAATTTCTTAGGTCATATGATATTACGGCTTGTGTTTGGATGGCCCTCCAAAACCTTATGCACTCCTTGAGGCGGGAGTTACAGAGGTGGCTGGATTTAGAGTTTGTGATTGATTCATTGTCTAATGCTGAGATTAAGGGTGTGAGTGATACACTTGCCCTAAGGCGGGTATACTGGATACAATATAAAGGACAGAAGCAGCTTGACCCTGTTGCTCTTGTTGTGGTTTTCCTGTCTTCGGTTGCAATGAGCTATTGCCCTCTACCATGTCACCCTGTCTTGGAGCCAGCTGATATGACTAAAACATCTACAAACTAAGAGTTAAATAAACCTTCTTCCCTTTAAGTTTGTGTGTCGGGTATTTTATCTCAGAAAGGAGAAAAGAAACTAACACATATAGTAGTTGTATTTCTAGTTTTTTGAGGAGTTTCACATTTTTTCCCATAATGGCTCTACTAACTTACATTCCCATTAACAGTACTTAAATGTGTCCTTTTCTTCACATCAACTACCAGCATGTTATCTTCTGTCTTCCTGATAATAGCCATTCTAACAAATGTGAAGTAATACCTATTTGTGGTGAATGTTGAATGCTTCCCCACAAAGAAATGATAATATTGTTTTAATTTTTTTATTTTAAAAACAAAAAAAGATAAAAACAGAATTTCAAAAAATAGGAAATATTGCATATTGTTATTTAAAAGTAGTTGTTCAGGTTACAAGATTTAGCCCTAAAAAATGATCAAACAGTCAAACAATGAAAACATAAACTGTTCTTTTTGATGAACTTAAGATAATCATAGTATATTTATCTATCTTGTGTGTATATAATATAATATATATATATATATATGGATGTACCTATAGGCATCTAAACTTTTCCTCCTTTTCTTCTTTCCCATTTCCCAGTTGTTTTGTCCTTTTGAGCACTTTCTTTCCCTTTCACTTTTATAATATCTATTATATATTTTGGATCATATTACTCTTTCAGGATTTTTTTTTGCAGTAGAGAGACAATATAGTGTCTTCACACATGACTTTGATTTATTTCACTTATGAATATGGTCTCAAGTTGCATCCATTTACCTGTAAAAGCCTAAAATTTATCCTTATTTACTGCTGAACACTACCCCATTGTATAAAAATACCATACCTTTTATATCCATTCTGTGGTTGATGGGCATTTGTGTTGTTTCCAATGTCTGGCTATTACAAAATATATTGCTATAAACATGGGTGCACATATATCGCTGTGAAAGAAACTCAGAAGGGCAAGAGCTGGATTGAATGAGACCTCCAATCCTAGTTTTGTGAGGAATCCAAACACTGAGTTCCACTGCTTGCATAAGTCCACACTCCCACTAACACTGGAGAAGGGTTTTGTATTGGGTGATAATGCAGTGTACCCCCAAGTCCTCATATAATTTTGATGGGGCTGAGTTATTGGTTTGTTATTGGTTTGATGATTGACAATGTGAGCGCTGTGCCTGCCCAGGGGTGGAGCTGACATACAGCGTAAGGGAAGGTGGGTCTTCCTCTTCTGTGCCTCTCTCTTTCTTCTCTCTCTCGCCGGCACAGCTTGCGGCTTGCAGCTTGCAGCTGCCATGAACAGCATGCCCGCCATGCCACGCTATCTTGGAGCCAACTTAAGTATGGACTGAAACTCCCGAGAAACTGTAAGAATAAACCTTTCTTTCCCTAATTTTAGGCATCAGGTATTTTGTCTCAGCAATGAGCGAAAAGAAAGTAAGACAGGTTTCTTTTTCCCCACAGCCCCACCACTTGTTATTGGGTGATTTCTTGATGACATTCATTGTTTCTGGAGTGAGAAGGTATCTCAGTGCTGCTTTAATTTGCGTTTCTCAAATGACCAGTGATGTTGAACATTTCTTCATGTATGTATTTACCATTTGTATTTCTTTGTCAGAGAAGTGCATGTTCATCTCATTTTTGGTTTGGGTCTTTGAATTTGGGGGGCCTGATGTTTTTTTAATTCTTTATATGTTCTAGATATATGCCCTTTGTCTGAGAGACAATTGGGTAAAATTTTTCCCATTCTGTGGGTTTTCTTTTCACTCAGTTGGTGATTTCTTTTGAAGTGCAAAAACTTTTTAATAAAATGAGATCCCAGTTGTTGATTCTTTGAAGTACTTCCATGTGATTTGGTGTTTGTTCATGAACTGTTTGCCTGCCCCTGTGTATTCAAGATTTCTGCCTACCTTGTCTTCCAGTAGATTTAGTGTTTCTGTTTTAATATTTCGATCTTTGATCCATTTTGACTCTAACTTAGAAAATGGTGATACACGTGGGTCTTGCTTTAATCTTTGGCATGTGCAATGCCAATTTTTTAAAGCACCATTTATTAAAGAGGCTTTCTTCCCATAAATATGTTTGGCCCCTTTATCAAAGATAAGGTGGTTGAGTGTCTTTGTAGTTTGGTCTGTATCTTGTAATCTATTCCACTGATACTCAGGTCTGTTTTTGTGCCACTACCATGGTTTTTTTTTTAATTTATCACAGTACCTTTGTAGTATAATTTCAAGTAAGGGATTGTGATTCCTCCTGCTTTACCTTTGTTGTCTAGGATTGACTTTCCTATTCTAGGTATCTTCAATTTCAAAATGAATTTTAGGAACATTTTCTCTAGATCTCTGAGGTGTGTTACTGGCAGTTTGGTCACAATTGCATTAAATCTGTATAACAGTTTTAGGAGTATGGCCATTTTCACTATGCTTGTTCTTCTTATTTAAGAACAAGGAATATCTTTCCATTTTCTGATATCCTCTCCAATCTCCTTTTTTAGAGCACTGTATTTCTCAGTGTATAGCTCTTTTACATCCTTTGCTAGGTTGATTCCTAAGTATTTCATTTTGGGGGGATGCTCCCATGAAAGGTGTTTTTCCATAATTTCTTTCTCAGTGAGTTTGCTGTTTGTATACAGGAATGCTAATGATTCTTGAGTTTTGACTTTGTGTGCAGTAACACTGCTGAATTTGCTATTAAGTCTAGTCTTTTGATGGAGTTTCTGGGGTCTTCTATGTACAGTATCATGTCCTCTGCAAATAATAATTTAACTTTTTCCTTTCCTATTCTTATTGTTTTTATTTCTCTCTCTTTTCTAATTGCTCTGTCGAATATTTCCAGAGCTATATTGAATAGGAGTGGTGATAGTGGACATCCTTGTCTTGTTCCTGATTATCAAGTGAAAGCTTTCAGGTTTTGTCCACTTAATAGGATGTTGGCTTTTGGGTTGTCATAGATAGCTTTCATCAGGTTGATGTAGAGACCATCTATTCTGATTTTCTGTAGGTCTTTTTTTTTTTTTATCATGAACAAGTGTCGGACTTTATCAAAAGCTTTTTCTACATCTATTGAGATAATGTGATTTTTGTCTTTGGCTCTGCTGATGTGTTGTATTACATTTATTGATTTGCATATGTTGAAATGTCCTTGCATTCCTGGAATGAATCCCACATGGTCATGGTGTGCAATCTTCTTGATGATTTGCTGCATTCTGTTTGCTAGTATTTTATCAAGAATTTTTGCATCTATGTTCATTAGTGAGATTGGCCTGCATGTCTCCTTTTTGGTTGTGTGTTTCTCTGGTTTGGTATCGGAGTAGAACTTGCCTCCAGGTATGAGGTAGGGAGAATTGGTTCCCTTTAGGTTTCATCGAAGAGCTTGAAGAGTGTTGGTGTTAATTCTTTAAATTTTTTGAAGAATTCAACTATGAATCCATCAGGACCTGAGCTTTGCATTGCTGGTAAGTTTTTAGTTATGTTTTCAATTTTAGTATTTGATATTGGGTTATTCAAAACTTTCTTATCTTCTCGATTCAGCTTTGGTAATTCACATGTTTCTAGAAATTTGTCCATTTCTTCTGTTTTCAGGCCTATGCAAGTAAAAATTTTCAAAGTACATGTAGATGATCTTCAGCAATTTCCAAGGATCTGTAGTAATTTCACCCTTTTCATTCCTCATTGCATGAATTTGAGTGTTTAATTTCCTTTTCTTGATAAGCTATGAGTTTATCAATTTTGTCCATTTTTTTTTGAAGAAGCAACTCTTCAAGTCATCAATTCTTTGCATTGTTTTCTTAGTCTCAATTGCATTAATTTCTGCTCTGATCTATTTTCCTCCCTTCAGTGAGCTTTGGTCCTGACTTGCCCTTCTTTTTCTAGAAGATTGAGGTATGCAGCATTAGGTTTCTTATTTGTGCTCATACTGTGTTCCTGATGTGAGAATTCATTGCTATATATTTCTCTCTTAGGACCACTGTCATTGTGTCCCACAGGCTCCAGTATGTATCTGCATTTTCATTTAATTGTAGATATTGTTTAGCTTCTTCTTTAATTTCATCTGTAACCCATTGGTTGTTCAGGAGGGTGTTAATTTCCATGTGTTTATGTAGGTTTTGTAGTTTCTTTTGCCATTAATTTCCAGTTTCAGGGCACTATGGTCAGATAGTATTCATGGGATAATTCCAATCCCTTTGCATTTATGTAATCATGTTTTATTGGCTAGTGTATGGTCTATTTTAGAGAATACCCCATGTTCAGCTGAGAAGAATGTGTATTCTGATGTTGGGTGGAACACTCTGTAAACATCTACTAAGTCCATTTGTGCACAGGTTTCTTTCAGTTCTGTTATTTCTTTGCTGACATTTTATCTAGGTGATCTAACTCTTCGTGACAATAGGTATTAATATCACCCATTACAACTGTTATTGCATATTTGATTTTTCATATCTATTAGTATTTGTCTTATATATTTGGGTGCTCCTGTCTTTGGTGCATATATATTTATGATTGCTATCTCTTCCTCTTAAATTTTTTCCCTAAAAAGTAAGTAATGACCTTATTTATCTCTTTTGATCATTTTTTATTTCCAATTCATATTGTCTGCAAACAGAATAGCTACCCCTGTTTTTTTTTGTTCCTATCATATGAAATATTGTTTTCTATCCTTTGACTTTCATTCTATGACTTTCTTTCTGAGTTAAATATGTTCCTTGTATAGAACATACTGTTGGATCCTGTTTATTGATCTATTCTGCCAATATATTTCTTTTAATTGGTGAATTGAGGATATTTACATTGATGGTTATGACTGATATGTATTGGCTTATCTTTGTCATATTACTGTCCTGTTGTTGTTTCCCTACTTTCTCTCCTTGTGTACTTGCTTGCCCTGCCTGGTGGTTTTGTATGTTCTTGTTCTGGGAATTATGGTCATTTTACCTTTATCTAGTACGTCTTTCAATACTATTTCTATGGTTGGTTTGGTGGATATAAATTGCATCAGTTTTTCCTTGTCATGGAAATATCTTATTTCTCCATTAATTTTGAAAGAAAATTTTCAGGGTACATCAATCTGGGTTGAAAGTTTTTTTCTTTTAGTACTTAAAATACTTCACTCCAAACTCGTTTTGACTTGAGGGTTTGTGTTGAGAATTTGCTTGTGATTCTAATGGGCTTTCCTTGATAAGTGAGTTGATTCCTTACTCTAACAGCCTTTAGTACTGTTTTATGCCAAATTTCTGGGATCTTGATTATTATATGTCTGGGTGTAGATTTATTTTGGTTATGGTTATTTGTAGTTCTATATGCCTCACTTATCTGTATATCAGATTCTCTTCTCATGCTTGGGAAATTTTCTGCTATTACTTGTGCAAATAATTTTTATGTCACTTGCGTTAACTTCTGCATTTTCCTTGACACCTATAAGGGGCATCATCTTGGAGTTATTGAATTGCTATTTCGTGGTCCCTTGTTATTTTCAGAAGTTCTTTCCTTTTGTGATGGCTAGCTGTGATCCTGTCTTCAAGGTCTGAAAGTCTATCTTCAGTTTCATTCAAGGGATTTTGCCAGGTTTCAATGGAATTTTTAATTTCCTGGATCTCTCTTTTAAGTTGTTTCATGCATTCTATTTCTTTCCTGTATTGTTCATTCAAGGTTTCCATCATTTTCCCATGCTCCTGTAGTTTTTTATCTGTCTTCTCTAGCTATGCTGAGCAACTCCTTTATTAAGGTTTTCATTTCTTTCTTTACCTGAGAGATTATTTCTGATCTGATTTCCTCTGTAGTCTCGTGGATTTGTTTCTTTACTTCACTTGCTCTCTTTTCAGAAATTTCAGGTTTGTGACTTCCAATGTCCCCTCTTTTGATGTCCCCTGAACTTGTTCCTGATGTGCTGGGCATTTAAGATTGTATTTTGCTTTTTCATT
>RJWM01031318.1:0-22527 GCA_004363535.1 Dasyprocta punctata
ATTTTCTCTTAAAATAAAAAAAAAAAAAAAAGAAAGAAATAGCAACCAGGCTGGGCAATGCTGAAATACAGTTCTAGGACTTCCAAAATTTCTCTTAATGAGAAAAGACTGATGCAAGCCTGAGCTCCTGAGGCCCCTTGCCAGGCAGCACCCTGTTATCACCTAATATATATCTCGTATCTAGTAAAACTATTCTTTGGTGGAAAGGAAGAAATTATTACACAGGAATACCATTTTCTACTACCAAAGACTGAGCTGCAAAATACTATGTGAAGTGAAATAAACCAGGCACCAAAAGACAAGGACTGCATATTCTCACTTAAATGTGGAAGCTAATCCATGAGTTGATCTCATAGAAGTAAAGAGACCACTGGAGGCTAGGAAAGGCAAGGAGAGATGGGGAAAGAGGTTGCATAACTGGCACCAAAATACAGTTAGAAGGAATACATTCCAGTATTCTGAAGTAGAGTGGGATAACTATGCTTTACAATTTATTATGTATTTTATAAAGAACAGGAAGAGAGCAGTTCAAAGGCTCCCAACACAAAGAAATGATAAGTGTTTAAGGAGCAGAAAATGCTTTTTACCCTGATTTGATTATATATTATATGTTTTATGGCTTGTGTCTAGATGTCCCCCAAAGCCTCATGCAGTCATAGATGGGGCTTTTGCAGAGGCAGCTGAACCTAGAGTGTGTGATGCTAGAATTGATTCAGGGTACAATGCTAAGTTCAAGGGCACTAGGGTTAAGGGTGTGAGTGCTGCCCACCCTAAGTAGCTTGGATAAAATAAAACGAGCAAAAAGATGCTTTTAAGCTCCCTTGCTGCTTTTGCTGTCTTTTCCTACAATTAACTGTTTCTCCTCTGCAATGCCCCTCTGCCATGTGCCATTCTGCCTTGGAAAAGATCAACTATGGACTGAAAACTCTACAAACTGTAAGCCAAATAAACTTTTCATCCCTTAACTTGTGTGTGTTGGGTATTTTGTCTCAGTGATAAAAAAAAATAACTAAGACAGAATTTGGTACCAAAAGGAGGGTCATTGCTGTGACTATACCTGACCATGTGGTTCAGGAGCCTTTGGGAATGACTTGTGGGAAGAGTTTGGAAAGGTTCAGAGATGCCAGCTGAAAAAGTAGAACCAGAACACCTTAGGTAATACTTGATGAGAGGTTCTAGTTAGAGCTCAGAACACCAGAAGACTGGCAGAAATCCTGCTGTAAAGACAAGGCTCAGGATGTTTCTGCAGGGAAAAAGGACTGCATTGGATGTTGGACTCAGATGATGTGTATTATACCTTGGTAGAAGTTTGTCTGCCTTTTGCTAGTGTCCAGAGACTGCCTGAGACTAATATTAAGGAAGGCAGACTAATTAATCTTGCAGAAGAAATTTCAAGATAGTCTAATGTTGAGGTGGTAGGGCTGCTGTTGGGGGCATTAAACCAGATTTATGTTGAGAATAAAGAGCGAAGAGCCCAGCAAAATTATTTAGAATGCTGTGAGTTTGGCCAGAAAGAAAGCTCCAGTGAAGCTGTAGACTGTAAAGATAGAGCAGAGGAGACCTTGATTGATGAGAAGGAACAGAAGGCTAGAAAGTATGGCTTGAGAGCATCACAAGAAGCAGCAGGGCCCCATTCTCTGCAGCTTCAAAAGTACAAAAGCAAATGACCACTTTAAAAAGAAAGTCCCAGAGCACCATGTTCCAGAATGGCAGTGGCCAAGGAAGTTGTTCCTCAAGATTTGGTTTGATTCATAGGCATTAGACTCCTGCAGTCCAAAAAAAAAAAAAAAGCCTGGTTACTGCTTTAGCTGGCATCAGACTTTGGCTCCATCCATGTGGAGCTGGTTTTAGATGCATAAAAATGCAAGAATTGTGGGGTCAAAAAGGCTTCCACCTGGATTTCAAAAAAAGGCCTGAGAGGCTAGGCAATGTGTCTCTGAGAGGGCAGTGTATAAAGCTGTGAGTGTAAAGCCAAAGGTGCAATAGAGATCCCTAAAGTTTAGAAAAGTCAAGACTGTAGATTGAGGAAAACTGCAAAGAAGGAGCAGAGCAGGTCCCAGAAAAAGCCATGAGAGCTACAGCCACAGGCAGTGCAACAGGGGCACAGTCACTCAAGTCCTTTGGAGTTCACAGTTTATCACAGATTTCTAGGGATGCTAAATTTAAATAAAATTGTGGGATTTAATGCTTGCCTGCTAGATTTTGGTCTTGCTTTGTTCCCATTCCTTGCTATCCCTCTGTTTGTAGCTTTTATAATGTCTATCTTGGGCCATTAAATGTTAAAAGTGTTAAAATAAATAAATAAATACATAAAAGTGTTTAACTTTCTTTTCATTTATACAGAGGCCTATAGTTAAGAGTTTGCCTTAAATCTCAGGGACGGCTTTAGACTTAAACTTTTCAGCAATGCTGAAACTGTTAAGATTTTGGCAACTCTTAGAGATACACTAAATGCATAAATGAATGTGCATGAGTCTTTGAGGGGCCAGAGGCAAAATGCATGGCTTGTGTCTAGATCCTCCCCCAAAGCCTCATCAGTCATAGGTGGGGCTTTTTCAAAGGTAGTTGGATCTGGAGCACGTGCAATGCTGGGGTAAGGGCACTAAGATTAAGACAGTAAGTGCTGCCTACCTTAAATAGTCTAGATAAGATAAAAGGGACAAAAAGATGTCATTAAGGTCTTTTGTTACTTTTTCTGTCTTTGGCTACAATGAACTGTTTCTCCTCTGCAATTTCCCTCTACCACATGCCACTCTGTCCTAGAGTCAGCCAACTATAGACTAAAACCTCTACAAACTATAATACAAATAAACCTTTCCTCCTTTAGCTCGTAGGTATTTTGTCTCAACCACAGAAAAAAATAACTAAGACAGTATGCATGTGTCAAATTATCTGCACTTCTTAAACTTGTACAATTACTATGGTGTTTGTCATTTGTAATTCCAGCTACTTGGAAGGCTGAGGCAGGAAGATTGGAAGTTTGTGGCCAGCTTGGGCATTTACCTAGCATACATGAGGCCCTGGGTTCAATCCCTACAATATCAAGATAATAAAATAAAAATTTAAAAAGTTGGGTATACTAGTTTTTACAATATTTTATACTACTATAGTTTTATAATATTTTATAACATTTCATAATATTTTATGAATAACTAGAAAAGAGAAGCTAGAAGGCTCCCAACACAAGTAATAATAAAAAGATAACAATGCCAATCACCTTGATTTGATCAGTACATATTGTAGACAGGTACTGAATTGTCACACCGTCACCCATAAATACGTGCATTACATGTTAATTAAAAATGTTTCAAGTGTTTGACATGGAAACGTTAACTACCCTGATTTGATCATTGCACACTGCATACATATATTCATTTACCACATGGTAATCCATAAATTTGTACAAATAAAATTATAATTTAAATAAGCATATAAAAATAAAAATGAAAGCTGATTTTAAAAGCATTATTGTCATTGTACAGACTGTTAATAATTTTAATAGCATAATGATGAGGACTCTATCTTACAAAGATTGCATTGAAATATTTTTTAAAAAGAAGTAAAAAATCTAGAAACCAAATAAGGATTAAAAGTAAAGTAACTCCGAGGCAAAGCCATAGCAACCACCATTTCTGGTCCTGCATGTACATTCTTCTAAACCTTAAAAGAAACTGGCCAGGAAGACATTATGAGTCCATTTTAAAGACAAGATAAGGGCTGGGGGAATAGCTCAGTGGCAAAGGGCTTGTCTTACAAGTGTGAGGCCCTGGGTTTAATCCCCAGGACTATGAAAAGAAAAAAGGAAAAAAAAATCAATGTTGACTTAAACTTTTATTTAACAGCTGTCTTGATTTTTCTAAATCCAAACTTTCTCTTGTTTTTTTTTTCTTTTTCCCATTAAGGAGATCTTCTGTCTTCCCTAGTTACTGTGAAGTTTTGAGTTCATAGTACACATTCTAAAGTTTTTCTGTTTTGAGTAGTTTCGCACATTTTTATCAATCATTAAACCACCTAATGGGGGAAGAAAAGCAATCAGGCAGCTGAAAAACAGGGAGCTTATGTAATATACCAGGTTAGTTACACAATAGGTAAAGTGTAAGAAATGGGATTCACAGCCAGTGTGCCACTGAAGCCTGTGCTGATTTTATACTGCCAAGTTGTTTCTCTGTTCTCTCCTTGACTGGGACGTACAAATTTCCAAGCACAGCTACATAGTTATTATTTTTTAGAACATTCAAGTAAGTTAAAGGGGCCCAGAGAAGTTCTGCACGCTTTTTTACCAAAGGTGAGGAGGAGGCGTGGCCATCAATACCCGGGGCCACACCTGCCCACAGTACCCTCCAACTCATGATCATTTGTGAGCTCTCTCTGACACTCCTTGTCCAGACCAGTCCCAACAGCCAGCAGCCAGGATTGCTCTCTTGTCCGCACGGGTCACATGGCAGGTGTTGGTTACAATTTGCAACCCTGGTTGTGACCATGGACCTCAAATTTAGTGTTTGCCACCCTCAAGTGACTGAATCACTTCTCTCAAGCCCTGCAAAAAGTTTCTTTCTGTTTAATGTTGCTCTTTTTTTAACTTTTTATTTTGGTGATTGAGCAAGATCTATTCTAGAGTTGCAAAAGATAGTTCCCATGGTTCCACCAACCCAAACGCTAAAATTGAGACTTGGGACAGAGGCAACGTGGTGCTGGCCAGCTACACATGAGAAGCACTGTTTGCTTTACCAATTTCCAGAAATGACTTTTCCCTTGGATAGATTTCAGTGGAGATTCATTTATATCGCACACACATTACCAAAATGCTCTTCTACGATTGCCTTGGAATTTTGTAAACATCAAGAAACAAAGTTATACATTAACCAGCTATACTCCCAGTGTATCTCTTTATCCCAAAGGGAGTGATTAAAATATGCTGACAGCTTTTAAATTATCAAAGAATTACCAGGATGTCCTAAGCTTAATCATTAACAAAAGTTTTAAAATTAGAGAGGAATCCAAAGACATTGAAGCATAAACCATTGTGTCAATCACTTACGAATTCTAAAATTTGACACTCTACACTTTTGGTTTTGGCCATTTCATTCCATAGAAGGGCTTCAACTATAACTTCTCTGTCATTCACCTCTGTAACCCCAATTTCTTCCCCACATTTCCAGCTGCTAGAGTTCTCTTCCCAGCTGTCTTCCTACTACGTCCAACTCTAGGTGCCCTGTCTTTTCCCAAAACCAGCCCTCTCTTACTTTCCTTTTTGTTAATGCCATCTCCATGTACCCAGTCATTTCATGCACAAAAGTTTGCCAGTGAAAAATTGTCAGCACCACTCTGAACATGCAAGAAGCTAAACCCTTAGGGGATGATGCACAAGCCCCCCCGCCCCATTCATCCCAACTAACCTTTTTAGTTTTGTCTCCCACCAGACCCCTCCCAACTTTCAACACTGAAATTCTTAAGGTTTCCTAAACATGCTATCATGTTCTTTCACATATTTATTATTGTATACAAGTTGTTTAGCTTAAAATGCTTTGTTATCTAGTCTCTTAGCGAATTCATTTTTATTCTTTCAGATTCAATTCACCACCACTTTTTCTGTGAAGACTTCCTAGATTTTCTCAGAGTTTTACATTCTTTCCAATAGCCTTCCCTAGAACGTTTTACAAGTGCTACTAAAGCATCTATAATAGGCCATTAGTTATTAATTGTTCATGATTCTATCTCCCATTATCATCTGTGAGGACCCCCAAAGCAATGTCCCAATACAATTCATCTTTTATTCCTTTTGGGGCAGGATGTGGGACAGGGAGTAAATGTTCACTGAATGAATGAATAATGAAAGGGACCCCCTCTTGTGGCATACACCACCTTCTTCTACTTTGTATTGTCTTTTTGTTGTTGTTTTTCATTGACACATAAAATTGTACATAATTATCAGGCAACATCTGATGCTTTGATACAGGTATACATTATGTAATGTCTAAATCAAGGTAAGCATACCTATTTCTCCAAACATTTATCATTTCTTGGCGATAAAAATATTCAAATCCTTTACTCTAGCTTTTTTAAATATGTAGTACATTGTCATCATCTATAATCACTGTACTGTGCAGTAATAGAACACCCGAAGTCACTTCTCTTTTGTAACTGTAATACTTGTATTGGCTTTATTTGGGTCTCCAATTCCCTTGTTGGACTGACAAATCTTCCAGGGTAAGGACAACATTATCTGTTTTTTAATCCCCTACCATAGTCTTCCATAAAGCCTATTGTTTGAATAAATGAGTAAAACTCTTGTAGGACCTTGTGCCACAGTTTATTATATTTTTCATTTTTTGCAATGCTGGGAATAAAACCCAGTGCTTTACTCCTCATATCCCAAATATGTAAATACTGAGATAGCACTTATATACATTTGGGGTTTTTTTTCTTTGCATTCTGGGGATGGAACCAAGGCTTCATGAATACTAGGCAAGTGCTCTACCACTGAACTACATCCCCAGCCCCCCATGCCAATATTTGATACTTTGCAAAGCTATCTCACACACATTGTCTCACGTGCCCTCCACAATAAAGCTGTAATCTAGCTATAACTAATAGTGTCATCTCCTCGTAGATGACACAATGGGGAATGGCTGGACCTTGAAACCCTGCTTTCTTGGTTCTTAGAACAATGCTCCATGTAAAGCTATAGAGAAAGGCAGGTTTACTCATCAGTCTTGTTCTGAGCAGATTTGGGGATTGAATGCAGAAGGTTCATCACTCCTTGTAAAAACAGCTAAACCTTTATCTCCCTTTCCTGCATAAGTCTAACACAAATAGACTCAGCTTGAAGCCTCAGTTTATCAATCAAAAATACAATATAACAGGAGAGGAATAAAAGACTCTGAACCCATGAGGCATATTTTTGGCAAGAAAAGAACTTTAGGAAAAGAGAACCTTCAGTTTTCATACATAGGAATGCTCAGCAAAAACAGTATCAAGATCCACTTAGTAATATTTTCTAAAACATCTTGGTAGGTATGCTCTTTAGTCCAAGTTCCTCTGGGAGAAAAAATGTTAAAAATTTTTTTTTCAAAGTGAGTCTCTATCCAGCCTTGGCAAATCTCAGAAGACTGTGCTTATGCATCTGTGCACCAGGCCAGAGACCCAGCACAGGCGAGCCCAATGGGGCTGCTGGACAGAGGTGGCAGCTGGAGCTCTGACCTAAAGATGAGGCAGGCTGGAGTGAAGGCAGTAGCACAGGACCAGAGGCACCTCCCAGCATCCAACCCTGGGATTCCTTTCCAAGCACAGGAGTGTCCACCCCTGTCTTGCCCTCCTCACAGGGAGCAAGGCAGGCCCCTGATCCTGGACGCTGCTTAAAATTTGGTGTGGATGAGTCTTAGACTACACATTTCTGGGTTCTGGAGGTGGCCTAATTACCGCTCAAATACCAGGAGTGTCAAAGCACCCTCAGGAATCTCCTAAATGCGCTGTGCTGGGAACCCTCCTTATTCCTTCTGTGCTCTCCACCCCAGTACAATCTGCCTGATCCTCTTCAGAAAGCGAGTTCCCCCACTGACTCTCTTCTTCCTTCTGAGTTTCAGAGCCCCTGTTGTGTACACTGGCCCCTTCCCTTGCTGAAGGAACAGACTCTGTCCCCTTTCTTACCAAATATGGGCTGTATCAGAGAGCCTAGTTGTAGCCTGGTCACCCTGTGCTTCGGGTGGGGGAACAGGGCAAAGTGGGGTGGAGAAGAGAAGAGGCGCTTGCCAAGAAGGTCCTGTGGGCTCAGGTAGGCCCATGACAATCAGGGAACCAGAGAGACCCCACGGAGTCTGGAAGGGTTCTGGCAATGGATCGACCAGGGTTCAACCCCTTCCTCCTATTTCAAGTCATTTTCCCGACACCAAAGTAACAATATGTGCCTGCCTGCTCCAAGCCAGGGAGAGTGTCTAGGTCGGATTGAAGCGAAGGGACTGATCTTTGTAGCAGTCCCAACAGGTGTCCCCTGCCTCCCTGTCTCCGTTTTTCTTACTGCATAAATTCCAGCAAGAGCAGGCCTTCTGGAAGAGAAATTCAAAGTTTAGCCCCAGACCTCCTACAAGCTTCTGGTCCCCAGGCTTCGGTGCAGGAGCACTCTAAATCCTCCCCCCAGGGCCAGTTCGCTGTGTGGCGCGTGGGCCCCGCTGGATCCCTGCCAGTGCGAGCAGAAACTGTGGCTCGGGGCTCAGCCTCAGCCCTGCTGCCGCCCCTTGCGCCTCTCTCGGCTGCCACCTGTCCGAGTGCGGCGAGGGGAGAAGGAGAGGGCGTAGCCGCCACTGACCTGAGACGCCGCCCCCCACCACGACCACGTCGCATTTGTAGCTCATGGTGCTCGCCCTGCTCCAGGCCGCCGGGGTGCCTGCCGCTCCGGTATCTTGGGCCTCTATCCCAGCCCGAAGCGCACTGCCCCCGCGCTAGCGCCTTAGCCAAGACGCTGTCTTGCCGGCCCGCCCGCCTGACTGCAGACACGCCAGGCGGGTGGAGCCGATGGCCACCGCCCCTTCCGCAGCTCGACCGCCCCCACAGCCCAGGGAAGGGCGGGAGTCCCTGCTGAGAGGTGACCTAGGGCCTCAGAGTCCCTCCCCAAAGACACCACCCCTTGGCCTTTGTGGATGGTATCTTCCAATCTCGCTACAGAGCCTTGGGAGAGGAGGAACAGATGGGGTGTCTTCCACTGACTCCCCAGTTAATCCTCGGTGTGGAGCAAATCATAACACTTTCCAAATACCAGGCACTGTGCTCAGTGCTTCACTCCTGATTCCTGTTCAGTCTTACAACCCATTTTACAGATGAGGAAAGCAAACAAAGTAGTGAGTAAAATGCTAGATGGTGAGAAGAAAGCCATGTACCAAAATAGCTCATTGTACCCAATAAACACATAACAATTAATACGTATCAATTTATAGTAATAATAATAAAAGCCAGGAATACTCTGAGACTCATTTTGGTCCATCATACAATGTTACCTTTATCTTGACAAATAACAGGTAGAATTCCCAGTTTCCAGATGTTCACTTCGTTCTGGACTCCCTGTGAAAATAAGTGAGGAAGGTGCACCCCTAATGGTGTAAATGCAACCTTGACAGTACCTTAAGTCTGCCCACCTTTCCATTTGATCAGAACAGTCCGGCTATGGAGATGTAGGTCTGTAGGAGAGCACTTACCTGACCCTGGGTTCCCCAGCACCACCTCCCCAATACACACACAAAAGGGGAGGGACAAGAGAGGGGAGAGTAAGGGGAAAGGGACGGAGGGAAGTTGTTGAGGCTGGTATCCAGGAGACTGGGTGGGGCAGAGAGGAAGCCTTGAATGGGTAGAGTGGGATTCAGAGTTCCCCTAAATGAGCATGGTAAGTTACTTATGTGACTCTGGGATATGAGTCTGGGGACTCTGGCTTTTCCAAATTATGGTTGGAAACCAAAATATTCCTCTCCAAAGATTCATTGGTTTTAAGGCCAGTTGATAAGCTTTTGGGCAATGGATTGGATCATGAGGGCTCCAGCTTTGTCAAGTGGATTAATCCATCCATGAGTTCTTAACTCAAGGGGCTTATTGGAAGGTGGGGTCTGCTTGGATGACACAGGCCACTGGAGGCATGACTCTGAAGGGTATACTTTGTTCCCAGTTCCTTCCTCTCTAGTTCTCTGGTTCTCTTTCTCTCCCTCTGCTTCTTGGGTGCCATGAGGGGAGCAGCTTTGCTCTGCCACACCCTTCTTTCACAATGTTCTGCCTCATTACAGGCCTAGCTGACCACTGACGGAAACCTGCAAAACACTGAGGTAAAATAAGTCTTTTGCCCTTAAAGCTCATATTTTCAGGGTTTTTTTTTTTGTTGTTGTTGGTTGGTTTTGTTCTGTTTTGTTTTGTCCCAACAACACAAAGCTAAATAGCGTGAAGGGTGATTCAGCAGGGTTATAGGTGCTTGAGCTGATGTGGTTCCAGGTAAAACAGGCCTATTTCTTCGGAGCAGTAAGAAAGCCACCTATGAGAACTGAACGTTGGAAGAAGCAATATAGTGTGACTTTTCAAGAAATAGTTGGATGAAGTGCCTATGTTCAGTCTACGGGACTGGCTCCAGTGAATAGATGGAATACTATTCTGCTATAAAGAAGAATAGTTTTGAGTCATGTTGTGGCTTGTATATAGATGTACCCCAAAAGCCTCCTATAGTCATAGGTGGGGCTTTTCAGAAGTGGACTGAATCTAGATAGTGTGATGCTGTGATTAAGGATGCAATGCCAGGATTATGGCTGCCCCACCCTGGATGTGAGTGCTACTAGCCCTAAAGGAAGGTAGCCTGGATAGACTATAAAGGGACAGAAAAAAGGCTACTGTTATCTCTGGCTGCTTTGCTGCCTTCTGCCTGCCATGAACTGTTTCTCCTCTACGATGCCTCTCTGCCATGCCACCTGCCTTGGAGTCAGCCAACTATGAACTGAAACCTCTACAAACTGTGAGCTGAATAAACCTTTCCTCCTTTAACTTTGGATGTTGGGTATTTTGTCTCAGGAATGAGTAAAGTAACCAAGATAACACATTTCTTCCATCTATGTCCATCTGCCAAAAAGGCCAAGAGAGGAACCATGGTTCCACAGTGTCTCGAGAAAACTCACTGGCAAATGGCACTTTCCCCAGGCAAAAGTAAACGGTTACCTTGTGCTCTGTGAGATACAAAATGTGGTGAACTAGAACTCAGGCTTTAATGATTAGGAAACAGGGCGTTAAAGGGTCACTTTTTGTCCTACATACAGACAGTCCTGCAGATCTGTTCAGGATCTTCAGTCTTGCCAATGGGATAAGTCTGGAGTCAGTCTTTTCCCACTGCACAATGTTGGGAGATGAAAAACAGTGCTTCTTTAAATTTTTTAATACATAATAAAAGTACTAAACATCTCACCTATAATTTAATGATGAAGGAATTACAAAAAGGTGCTTTATTTTTATAACTGGAGGCAGATTTAACATGAAGCCAATGAAGCTAAAGTGTCAGAGCCTTCAAGGGTCCTTCCTGGCCCTAATTTTATTTTGTGTTATTTTTTATTTTTTCATTATTCATTAGTACATATTTGTGATGCATAATGACAACTATCCTGGTGGGTATTTGATACATTTAAACTACACATCTTTATTCTTTTTTACATCTCTTCATTTGACCCCCTTTCCCTCTACCTCCTGATCCCCTTCCTATTTGCAAAAGATCTGTTTCCTTGTTTCCTTTTATTTATCCTTTATTTTGCTCTTTATTTTATACTTTGAATTTCTCATATGAAGAATCCACACAGGACTAAAACTTGTGTGCTTGATTTATTTCACTTAACATTATATTTTTGAGGTACATCCAGTTTTCTACAAATGATTCAAAACTATCCTCCTTTATAGCAGAATAGTATTCCAGTATGTACAAGGGCCACATTTTCTTTATTCATTTGTCTGTTGATGGACATGGCCTGCTTCTAAGATTTAGTTATCATGATTTGTGCCTCTATAAACATGGGTATGCATGTATCACTGCAATATGAAGTCTTTAACTCTTTTGGGAAAATGCCTGTAGGGAAATATTTCATATTAATTTTTAAAAGAAATTTGCATACTGATTTCCACAATGATTGTAGTTTATGTCCCTGTCAACAATGTAGGAAGGGTCCTTATGCACCAGCATTAGTTAATGTTTGATTTCTTGATGATAGACATGTTTTCTGGAGGAAGATGAAATATCAGTGGTGTTTTAATTTGCATTTGTCTGGCCAGTGATGCTGAGTGTTTTTTCATGTATGTATTGGCTATTTGTACTTCTTCTTCTGAGAAATTTCTATTCATTTTGCTGGCCCATTTTTTGATTCAGTCTTTTGTTTTGGGGGGTCTAATTTTTTCATTTCTTTGTGTATTCTATATATTAATCCTCTGTCTGAGGTGTAGCTGAAAAAATTTTTTTCCATTCTGTAGGTTGCTTTTTCACTCTGCTGACTGTTTCCTTTGCTGTGCAGAGGCTTTTTAATTTGATGTGATCTCATTTGTTGACTCGATGTTATTTCTTGTTGCATTGAAGTTCCTTTCAGAAAGTCCTTCTCTACACCTATGAATTCAAGAGTTTTACTTACTTTATCTTCCAGCAGGCTAAGTTCTACTGTTTTAATATTTAAACCTTTGACCTATTTTAATTTTACTTTAGTTCATGGTGAGAGATATAGGTCTAACTTCAATCTTCTGCATGTGGAAGGACAGTTTTCCTAGCATCATTTGCTAAAGAAGCTATCTCCTTTCCAGAGTAACATGGCATCTTTGTCAAATATCAGGTGGTTAAATGTATCTGTGGTTATTTCTGTGCTCTCTGTTCTGTTCCACTGATCCACATGTCTGCTTTCTTATGCCAGCATCATGCTGTTTTTTATCACTGTAGCTTTGTAATATAACTTGAAATCCATAATTCTTATGTCTCTTGCTTTGATCTTGTTACTCAGCATTGCTTTCACTATTCTGGGTCTCATGGTTCCACATAAATTTTAGGATTTTTTTTTAGTTCTATGAGGAATGTCGTTGATATTTAGATTGAGACTGCATTAAATCTGTCTACCAATTTGAGGATTATGATAATATTGGTTATGCCTATCCAAGAACAGGAGAGATCTTCCCACTTTCTGATATCCTCTTCAGTCTCTTTTTTCAGAGTACTGTAGTTTTTGTTGTATAAGTCATTACTTTTTTATTTAGGTTAATTCCTAAGTATTTAATTTCTCTTGATGCTATTGTAAATTGTATTGTTTTCTAATTTATTGGTGAGCTCACTATTTGTGAAACACTATTGATTTTTATGCATCGATATTTTATCCTGCTATATGGTTGAATCTGGTTATTAATTCTAGAAATCTTTTGGTGAAGTTTTTTTGGGTCTTCAATGTAAAGGATCATATTATCTGTAAATAATTATAGTTTGATTTTTTCCTTTCCTGTACGTATCCTTTTTATTTCTTTCTCTTGCCTCATTGCTCTAGCTAATACTGCAAGTACTATCTTGAACAGAAGTGGTCATAGTGGACATCCTTGTCTTGTTCCTGATTTTAGAGAGAAAGCTTTCATCTTCTCCCCACTTACGATGATATTGGCCATTGGTTTGTCATAAGTGGTTTTTATCAGATTTATATAAGGTCTCTTCAGATTTTTATCATTAATGTGTGTTGGATTTTGTCAGAAGCTTTTTCTGCATCTACTGATATGATCATGTGATTTTTGTCCTTGCTTTTTTTATGTGGTGTATTATTTGATTTATTGTATTGCGCATGTTGAACCATCCTTGCAACTCTGGGATGAACCCTTACTTGTTCATGATGCATGATCCTTTTGAAGATTTGTTGCATTCTATTTGCCAATATCTTATTAAGGATTTTTGCATCTATGTTTAGCAAGTACATTGGCTTATAGTTTTCTACTTGGGTCTCTATCTGGTTTTGTAATCAGAATGATGGTGGCTTCCAGGAATGAGTTTGGAAGCACTTCTCTTTCAATTTCATTAAAGAGTTTGAGAAGTATTGGTGTCATAACCTTCTTGAAGATCTTGTAGAATTTAGCAGTAAATCCAACTGGTCCTGGACTTTTCTTGGTTGATATTTTAATACTGCTTCAATTTCATTGCTTGTTATTGGATTGCTCAGAATTTTTAAGTCTTTTTGGTTAAGTTTTGGCAATTAATATGTATCTAGAAATCTATCCATTTCTTCTAGATTCTCTGTTTTGTTGGAGCATGATTTTTCATAGTCACAAGTTTTTCTGGATTTTGGTGGTAAGCATTGCGATTGCACCTTTTCATTTCTAATTGCATTGATGTGAGTCTTTTCTCTCTTTCTTTTGGTTAGATTGTGTCTTAGTTACTTTTTTCTCATTGCTGAGAAAAATTACTCAACACCCCAGGTTAAAAGAGAAATGGCTTATTTAGCTTACAATTTGTGGAGGTTTCAGTCCATAATCAGTTGGCTCCAAGGTAGGGTGGCACATGGCAGAGGGGCAACAGTTCATGGTGGAAGAAGACAGCAAAAGCAACAAGTTCAAAATGAGGAGAGACAATCCTCTTTCTGACCCTTATATTGTGTGCAGGCTACCTGCCCTAGAGCAGGTGTAGCACTCCTTAATCCCAGTATTGGACCATGAATCAATCACAAACTCTAGATTTAGCTACCTCTGAAAAGCCTGCCCCACCATGACCACATGAGGCTTTGGGGGGACATTCATACACAAACCAAAACAGTTTAGCTAAGTGTTTATCTGCTTTGTTTATCCTTTCAAAAAAAAAAAACCAGCTCTTTGATTCATTGACTCTTTTTATTGTTATTTTAGTCTGGATTTCATTAATTTCCACTGTGATCTTTATGATTTATTTCTCTCCTTAAATTGATTTGAGTTTGGACTGTTGTTTTTTGATTATCTTGAGGTTCATCATTAAATTACTTCTTTGAGCTCACTCTGCTTTTCTAATGTAAGCACTGATGGCAATGAAATTCCATCTTAGGACTGTTTTCATTGTATTGCATAGGTTCCGGTGTGTTTTATTGACATTGTCATTTGTTTCAAAGACTTAATTTCTTTCCTGATTTCTTCTGTGATCCACTGAATTCTCAGGAGCCTGTTATTTAGCTTTCCAGTATTTATAAATTTTCTGTGGCTTCTTTTGTGGTTAGCTTTTAGTTTCAATGCACAATATTATAGTAGTAAACATGGGATGACTTAAGTACTTTTGTATTTATTTAAGCAGGCTTTGTGGACTAGTGTGTGGTCTATTTTTGAGAAAGTTCTACATGCTACTGAGCAGAATATGTACTCTAATGTGGTAGGGTAGAAGACTGCTATTAAGTCCATTGCTTCAAAGGTTTAGTTGAGCTCTGATACTTCTTTGTTGATTTTTTGTTTAGTTGATCTGTGTCTTTGTGAAAGTTGGTTACTGAGGTCACTCATTATGATTGCGTTTGTGATTATTTGGTCTTTTATGTCCAGAAGTGTGTGTTCTATGAAGTGTTAGGTGCTCCAGTATTTGGTCATATACATTTACATTTGTTATCTCTTTCCATTGAATTGGCCCCTTACTAATATGTAGTGACTTTCTTTGCCTCTTCCTATATATTTTATCTTAAAGTTTACTTTTTCTGAAAATAAAATTACTACCCCTGTTTGCTTTCAGGGTTGTGGTACATAGACTATTGTTTTCCATCCTTTGATTTTTAGTTTATGAATTTCCTTTTGGATTAGTTGAGTTTCTTGAATGCAACAGGCTGTTGGATTCTATTTTTGATTCAGTCTCCCAATCTGTGTCTTTTACTTGACAGCTGAGGTCATTTAAATTGAGAGTTATTCCTGAAAAGTGCTAATTTATTCCTGTCATGTTCTTTTTCTATCAATGACTTCTTTGGATTTCCTTTTTACTTATCCACTTGCTTTGCTTCATTTATTTACTCTATCTGAATTTTTGGCTTTCTTGACTTCATTGCCTCAGTTTAGGATAATTTTTAGTATTTTTTGGAGTGCTGGTTTCATGTTCACGAACCTCTTAAGGTATCATTTGTTGTACAATGTCCTTATTTCTCCCATCAATTTTGAAAGATAGTTCTACAGGATGCATTAGTCTGCACTGGAAGTTGTTTACTTTTAGGACTTCAAACTTCTCATTCTATGCTCTCCTGGTCTTTAAAGTTTATGTTGAGAAGTTGGTTGTGATTCTGATGGGCTTACCTTTACATGTGATTTTTTTTGCTTTTCTCTGATAGCTTTTAAGATTCTCTTTGTTGGACATCTGGGATTTTGACTATGATGTGCCATGGGGGCTCCTTTTTTTAACTGTAGTTAGATGGTGTTCTGTAAGCCTCACTTACTTGTGTGTTAAAATCTTTCCTCATACTTTGAAAACTTTTTATTATGATTTCCATAAACAGATTTCTTATTCCATATTTTCTGTCTTCTAATTTCTAACTCCAGTTAGCCTTGGGTTAGTCTTAGTATCATCTAGTAGCTGTTGGTGGATTTTTTTCTTATTTTCTTATCAATTTTAAGACTTCTCTGGGAAACAGTGCTTCTTCAACTTGAACATGCATACACATTATCCAACTCTGGGGTGAGTTCTAAGGAAGCACATTTCTAACAATCTCCAGGTGCCACCAAAGCTGCTGGCTTATGGCCAAGTTTTTGAGCACATTTTCTTCCACTCCAGGCCTCTGATTCCCTATCAGTCTCAGAACTACTGCCAAGCTCTGGAGTCCTTTACCTATGTCAGAGCCTTCCTAATGAGAAGGTTCTGCTATGGTTTGAACATATTTTATCCCCACCAAAACACATGCTTAGGCTTAATTTCTCAAAGCAATGACATTGAGATCCACTTTGACTTTTAAAACATTACGTCACAAGAGATCCACCCTCAAGAAGCAATTAATGTAGTTCCCTTGAGAGTATGTTAGTTGTTGCAGGAGTTTCCTGTTATAACGTATACCTGGAAACTTCCCTAAGTCTTAACTTGCACATGTGCCTGGTTCTCATATATACCTGCTTTCCCTTTTCCACCATGCATGGGGCAGATGCTTGTACCATGCTCTTAAACCTCCAGAATCATAAGCCAAAGTAAACCTCTTTCCTTTATAAATTTTTCAGCCTCAAATATTTTGTTATAGCAACAGAAAATGGAGTGATATAATGTGTGTTTATAATGCCATTATTTTTTGAACATCTGTTATGTAGAGCCCTGGGGAAGACAAGAACAAGACAGAGGCTGCCTCTGCCCTCATGTGGCTCACAGTTCATCAGGGAAGACATCCAGGAAGTGTCACAAGTCTACTTCTGAATGTGGTCATTGAACAAATAGCGGAGTCAGAAATTCTAGCCCATGCAATCATGGAGAACTTCTAGGAAGAAATATTTCTACTGGGATGACTATAGCAAAATGAACAGAGGTCAGTCAACCATAAAAGACTAGCCAGGCAAAATAAACAGCAAGAACTAGACTGGAGCATAAGAAAAAAATAGACATAGGCTGGTGCAGAAAAGAAACATCATTCGCCCAATTCATAATAAACAACAAGATGATGACAGTGAATGCTTAATGGTGAATAAAATAATATAAAGCATCATTTGCTTTTGGGTGTGTTTCTGTCTTCCTTTCCTAACAAGATAATAAATTTCTGCAGAAAGAGATAATTCATTATCTTTTATTCATCCATTCAAGAATAATTTATTGAGTAGCAACTCTGTAGCAGTTATTGTGCTCATCATTAGAAATTTGCTATTATAAATAAAAAATGATTCTAATCCTGGGAAAATTAAATATGAAAACAGATAATTACAAGAAATCTAATAGATGCTCCAAAGAAGCAATGCTCAATACCTCTAACCAATACAGACAGGGGAATTCTATTTGCCTGTTGCAGTGTTTATTTGCCTTTTTAACTTCATGAAATCTGTGTTTCTTCCATCAATTAAAATGTACATGCTTTTTCTTTCATTTTTTTCTCATTAGAAGACTGACAAAAGAAATAAAATGTCCTTATTACTTCTTTCTTGCTGTCCAGTTTTTCATTAACAGATATTTTAGGGAGTCTCTTATGATGCCACAGGAGATTTCAATAAAGAGGCAAGCAGAATTTACCAACTAGTATCTAAGATGTACATTTTGCATTTTTTTAATGTGAAAGCTTAACGGGGAGAGGAAAAAATTTAATATTATATTCCTTTGAGCTTTCCAGTTTCTTTTTTCCCAATTACTCTGTTAATTTTTTAACATAAATTATAGAATAAAATTTTGAGAGTCCTACCATCTAGACCAGGACAACGCTTTAATGATGTTCAATTAGAAGTATTATAAGATTGCTTCTTCGCAGTGAAGTATGCATCACTAGCATGGGTCCTAATCTGAGAGTGTCCAAACCCCCTCCTTAAGGGCAACAAGAAGAAAATAGGGGACTCCTCAGGGAACCAAGAACCTGCTTTTGCCATAGGGGGGAATTATATCCTCAAGCAGTCCAAGCAGGAGTAGGAATGAGCGCACTTTAATCCAGGGCAAAGTCCCTCACAGAAAGCTGAGCTAGGGAACTGTGATTCAATTCGAAAGTCCATAGGCTGGTCTAAGATACCAAAGAAAGACTTACCCCAGGGCCAGGGGAATTGTCAGGAACTGGGCCAGAGTTAGCAGGGACCAAATGATGGATGGATGTTCATGATTTATCTTAAGAGCCAAAAGCTTTGCAGATGCATTGAACTGGCTTATTATAAATGGACAGAAAAATGACTCTTCCTATCCCCCAAAAATACAAGTATAGCTCTTTCCCCTATTACTTTATTGTCAAAGGACAGGCAAGATATGGAACACAAGAGCACAACACAGTGGGGTTGGTTGCAGGATACATGAAGTTAGGCGGGGACACCATGCTACAAGGCTTCAGAAAAACAGAATTCATCCCCAGACATGTTGCAGAAAAAGTTGAAGCAAAACAAAACCTTTTCATTATAAGAGTCAATTGTTCTATACCCAAAGTGAGTAATCTTACAATGGCTGATGTTGAAATTATGAATATTTCTACAATTTATAAATAGGATCTTGCCGGGAGTTTGGCTCAGTGACTTAAGCGCCTGTCTGACAGGTGCGAGGTTGTGAGTTCAATCCCCGGTGCCGGAAAAAAAAATGGTAAATAGGGTCTTAATCAAGGAGTGATGTATTGCAACAGATTACATGGTACGAACTATATGGGACACACAGAGGAAGGGCAAACAACAAAACATTCAGCCCAGGGAGAAGAGAAAATTAGAATAGATATTGCCCAAGAACATCAAGTTAAAGATTTTTGCCAATTCTTTTCATAAAGATTAAATTAAAAATTAATTAATATTAGATCCCCACTGTATACTAATTACAGATTGCTGAATAGAATTATTTTCAATGAATTTTCCTGCTTTATGTACAATTTGTTAGTGTGAGTTCACAAATGCATCATCAATTTTTTGTATTTATGTAGCCTTGAGTTACATAATCTCTCTATTTTTATCATAAGTAGATATTTACATCATGTAGGCTCCAAATGATTGCAATCAAGAGTCTTGTGACCATGGTAATCAAAAAAGAAAAGTAGCTCTTCCTACAAGATATATTCCTGGTTGAGAGAGCTGGTCACAGTCTTATTAGCTTGGAAAATTTCAGTTTCATTCCTCCAAACTTCAGCAGAAGATTGAATTAATCAACAACGGTCAGCGATTTAATAAATTGAGTCCATGTAATGACACTTCTTCCATAAACCCCTAAATAATGGGATTTAGAGAGTTTCCATGTTGGTGAATATATCCATGTGCCAGGAGGAAGGTGCACCCCAACTCCATGAAGGCAAAAGCTTCTGTACTCCGGTCCCTCTGGACTTCACCCTAGGTGCCTCTTCATTTGGATCCTTTATAATAAGCCAGGGATGCATGTATGTAAAGTGACTTTCTGAACTCTATCAGTCATTCTAAAAAATTACTGAACCTGAGGAGGAGGTTGTAGGAACTCCCAGTTTATAACCTGTCTGTCAGAAGTATGAGTGGCCTAGGTTCTGAAATTAACATTTGAAGTGGGGGTTGATGCTAACTCCAGGGAGATGGTGTCAGAACTGAACTGCATAGTAGGACAATCAGTTGATGTCAGAATTGGTAAGTATCAGAAAGAAAAAACAACCTCTCACATTATTCCAAACAATGCACAATTTAAAACATTAAGAATTGTTTATTTTTGTAATTTTCAAACCTTGGTTGACCACAGATAACTAAAAATATGGAAGGTGAAACTACAGATAAGTAGAAATTGCGTGCATGTATGTCACAAAATAAGGGTGTTTATAGAAATTCCATTGAGACTAACTTGCCCAAGGGGATGTAGCCAAGACTGTGACCCAGCAGTTGACTGTGGCTTGGGAACAGAGTCTCTTCAGAAGATACATCATCATGTTTTCTCAGGACAAGACCCCTTATCTACAACAGAAGAAAGATTATTTCATTAGAAAGAGCAAGCAAGAGACACTACAAGAAGTTACCATTCTTCAGCACCTGAATAGGATTGAGATCATTTCTCTCCATGGGTAGAGAGTGGCCTTGTGCCTGCACCATAAGGCTGGAGGTAACATGTCTAATCCCACAGTACTGATCATTCTGTACGTTCTGGTTTATTTCTAGATGTCCCTCCAAAATGTCATGTACTCATGGGTGGGACTTTGGAGAGGTGATTGGATCATGGGGATGTGATACTCATCAATGGATTAGTCTAGTGATGAGTTTACAGCTAAATGAGATTTGGGAGGTGAAGCCTGGTTGGAGGAGGTGGGTGACAGGGTGCATGGCCTGGAACAATCTATCTCCCTTCCTCCTCCTCCCTTGATCTCTCTCTGCTTCTGACCTTCACACCATGGACTGTTTCACAACTGACATGCTTCTTTGCCATGCTGCCTTGTCTTAGAGTCAGCCAGCTATGGACTGAAACCTCTACAAATTGTGAGCCAAATACATCTTTTCTCCTTTAAATTGTGGGTGTCAGGTATTGCACCTCAGCAAAGAGAAATTAACTAAAACACTATTTCAACTGGGAAGCAAGCAGGAAGTGGGCTAAACAGTGTTCTCAGGATTCATGTCTTCAGAGGGGAAAGGGAAGGAGCTAGAGGTTAAAGATTGATTCCCAGAAGAAAAATAGCTCTGATAAACTGAGGCAATTCCCAAAGGGGTTGATGGATTAATTTCTTGAGATATTGTTCAATTAAGTTGGAAAGAACCAATATGTTTATGCTGTCGATTCTTTGTTTATCCAAAATCATGAACTGGTTTTGTTCAACTATAACTCTGTGTGTTTTTCAACTATTTTACAATTTTCCTTATATAAGTTTTGGATGCACCCTATTAACTTTATGCCTATGTATTTTTAAAATTTTAATGGTGTGCATATGTTTGCAATGCATAATAATTACACTAGTTTTAGGGAACTTTTTTTTTTATTTGAGCGAAGAAAAACAAAACAAACAAAAACAACAACAACAACAAAAAAGACGACATATATAGTAAAAACAACAAGCAAAAGAGACAAGCAAACGACTAGAGTAAATACACGACATTGCAGGTTTACACAACCGAAAGATAGAAGCTTGACAATGGTTGCAATATTGCATCGTTATCTTTAAAATGGTTTCTTACATTAACAGATATAGACATGCAGGATTGATCTAATCATATGAGTATTAATTGTTCTTTCTCAATAACGAATACATTCAGCAGTGTTCTTTTTAGTTATCTTACATATACATATATACAGGTTTATATCTTTTCCTCTTCCCTTTTCTCTTTCCGCCTATTTCCTTCCCGATTATCTTTGCTCTTTGAGCTGTTTTTTACCCATCCATAGTATTTATTATAGATTTTGAATCATATATACTTTTCCATTTCTTACACTAGGGAGACAATACGGTATTTACACATGTGGGTTTGATTTATCTCCCTTATGAGTATGGTCTCAAGTCGTGACCATTTACTTATAAAAGTCTCAATACAATCTTTCTTAATAGCTGAGTAGTACTCCATTGTATAAAAATACCACATCTTTTTTATCCATTCTTTGATTGATGGGCACTTGGGTTGTTTCCAAGATCTGGCTATTACAAACTGGGTTGGTATAAACATGGGTGCACAGATATCACTGTGGTATGATGTTTTCAATTCTTCTGGGAAAATGCCCAGAAGTGGGATAGCTGGGTTGAATGGGATCTCTAATCCTAACTTCTTGAGGAATCTCCACACTGACTTCCACAGTGGCTGCACCAGTCTACACTCCCACCAACAGTGGAGAGAGTTCCTTTTTCCCCACAGCCCCTCCAGCATTTGTTGTTGCTTGATTTTTTAATCTTGGCCATTCTTTCTGGGGTGAGATGGTATCTCAGTGTTGTTTTAATTTGCATTTACCGAATGACCATTGATGTTGAACATTTTTTTCATATATTTATTTGCCATTTGTATTTCTTTCCCTGAGAAGTGTGTATTCATCTCAGATGCCCATTTTTGGATTGGGTCCTTGAATTTTAGGGGCCTGATTCTTTTTAATTCTTTATATGTTTTAGATAGAAGTCCTTTGTCTGATGGACAATTGGCTAAGATATTTTTCGAATTCCTGGATTTTCTTTTCACTCTATTGGAGATTTCCTTTGACATGCAAAAACTTTTTAGTAAGATGAGATCCCAGGTGTTGATTCTGGGAAGTGTTTCCAATGCAATCTGATTTTTGTTCATGAACTCTCTGCCTACTCCTATGTCATCAAGATTTTTACCTACTCTGTCTTCTAGTAAGCTTAGTGTCTCTGTTTTTATATTCAGATCTTTGATCCATTTTGACTTTATTTTAGTGCATGGTGATAGGCATGGATCTAGTTTTAGTTTACGGCATATAGAAAGCCAGTTTCTCCAGCACCATTTGTTAAAGAGGCTGTCTTTCTTCCAATGTACGTGTTTGGCCCCTTTGTCAAAGATGAGGTGGCTAAGTGTGTTTGT